>PRKT01000021.1:1342284-1362622 GCA_003671525.1 Saccostrea glomerata | reverse complement strand
TAAAAAATGAAGAATGTCTGGGTGTCAATGTTATATACTTTTACTTAACTCAAAGCAAAAGACAAAAAAATCGGTCTCATTCTAAAAATAATAGTAATGATTATGGGGTAAAAATGTTCATATCCACTTATCATAAAAATAAGGATAATTAGCTTTGAAACAAATTATTACCTCTAGTTAACTCTTCTACAAGAAGTCGGAACTCGGGAAGAAAAAAAAAATGTTTTTGCTGCAATTTGTAGGAGGTCATTCAAGGTCAAGGTTTTAACTTTCTTGGTCTTTTCTGTATTATGAGTTTTGCAACCCGAAAAATAGTAGATGGAACGCCTTATACAATTTTTTTTTCAATAAAAAAAATAAGTCAGGGTGATTAAAGATTGTTGTGATATATATTTCACATGAACGGATGTCACAAATATTTAACAAAGATGTTCAAAAAAAAAATATTGGATTATGAATACGTTTGATTATTAATAAACCTGAAAATACTAAAAATTCATGTCACAACGATTTACATGTACTTTGGTATAGGCGTTCATAACATTAATATTAAAAAGGATTTGTTGCATACAAGTAGCTTAAAGGTTTGCCGTAATCTTTAAGAATATTTGAAGTTTAATGAGACTATGAATATTGAATATACATTATTCCTTGTTTTTAAATATTTCATAATGCTTTTGTTCTTCGCTTTGTCACTGCAACAAGTCACGTAGTGTATCGAGCACAAATGAGTACTGAAACAAGAACGCAATTAGAGAGTGTTTGTAACTACTTTCCGATAATAAATTTATCATTCACGCCATCCTCATTTTCTGTGTAAACTGTCACACAATTATATCAAACTTGGATAATATTACGAATGTCCTAAAGATTCCATTCATAAAACCGATCTAGGTGTTTTCCCCTAGACTACGGTTACCTCATGGTACTGCTTGGAAGAAAGCCCCATATTCCGTTGCTAATGACGCAACTGAAACGATTTCGGAATGCTAGAACCGCAGCATATTGTTGTTAACAATCAACGTCATCCGAGAAGGATGGATCACGTGATCAAGGTACCTCTCCATCATGGAGCATCTTTGTAATTAAGCGCCAAATCTCTAGTATCCGTTTTCCTCGCTTTACCTTCATTCATCCGGTAAATTGGTCAGTCCATAAAGTATTAAAATTACAGAGAGGGTGTAGAAACCATTAATTTATCCTTGTTTTGTTATGATGAGACTCGATTCGTGTCAAAGGTTACCGAGATAAGGCTTTTCTTGTTACCAGGAGAAATAAATTTCCTATCACAATTATTGTTTTAAACTCACATCTGTTGAATACCTATAACGCCTCTGTGCAATAATTTCATACATATTTTGATCCCAACTGCGCTCTTTTTGGACTCTTACCAAAAAACCGTAGCATTGTTTGGAGCGAATTTTACAGCGAATTTTGTTTCATCTCAAGACACGTAATAAATCGTTTACTTGTATGTGTCCGAATTTCAGCACATGTATCCAGATTCTAAGTTACTATGTTTATTACTTTGCATTTAAATTCCAAAACTCGAATTTGCAAATTCAACAAATCCCTGCTCAAGTAAGTCTCTTGAAGTAGTAGTTAACTTAATTAGTTCTTAAACTGATGAGATGAGAATTTCTTAATGAATAGTATTCTGTCCCAAAAGAATATCAAGAACTTGTTTCCAGCTAGTAAATGTTTCGATGATTTTTTTAAAGCCACAGTGCCTGCATGTCATTTAAAATCGGTAAATTACAAAAACGTAATTGAAATTCAAGGAAAAGTACCAAATGCTGGAATGATTTGAAAATGTCAATGCTGTAATAAATTGAAAGGAGAAAAGAAAATCTGATGTATAGTTAAAATCAAGAACCTACTAAAGAGGTTGATCTGGAGGAGGGAAGATAGAATATTGTCATCTTAACTTTTACTTAATTTTAATTTCAAAAAACTTAATAACAAGAGAAAATAAATATAGAATTTTATTATCCCCTAGGTACAACGTACATTTAGCTTTTTCTTAAAATATTTGAGAGTGATATGGTGGTTCATATTTTGAATGTTTTTTTAGTCAACATTTTCAAGCTTTTGTGAGTTTGTAGTGTCTTTTAGAATCTTCAAATTTGCATAATTGTTTCATTCCTTGTGGTGGATGTGATGTTATTGATGCTAAAACTAGAACTTGCGCAACGATGCCCTGAATCAACCATATCTTGTACAATTGTTTTCTGCAAAGCATTTGCCAAGATTTTTTCATGGCTGAATAAAAATACAGATCGTCTGAATGGTTTCTGGTGAAATTTATGTTACAACTCAAAATAGTGTCAGACGAATGTTGTAAACCCGTCCCAACCCCAAAATATCTGGAACGATTAATCTTTTCTTTGAAATCGTAACGAGAGAAAAATTGGCATTTGTTAAGCGAGAAGACGAAAATACATTCATTGTTTTGTCTTTTCTTTTCTATTCTCACCTTGTATAACAATGAATTGCCTACATTTTGACTACTATGTTTATTAAATTCGACAGACTGTTACCAATTTTTTTGATATTTTCAAGCAAGAAAAATAGACAGGTCTTATCAGACCTGTACATATCTACACTATATGTGATCCTTTTGGCAGTTAGGGTGTGTAGACATAATTATCTAGTTGTGTTTAGGAAGCAGACGATTCCTAATCCATCTTTGATGCTTTTCCCGCCATGTTTTTTCCTACTTCAACATCCGTCGTCTGTCGTTTGCAATCAATAACAACAAAAAATATATATCAAGTAATGCAAAAAGTCGATTTATCTGACACGGTTTTATGACAGGCTGCTAGAGATTGTCGCGAAATGGATTGAACATGTGATTGAAGGTCAGAAGAGGATTGTGTTTTTCCAATCAGCAATACACAATGCTTGATCATTAGTAGAAACACTGAATCACGATTGTATTTAACCCGTCTTCTGCAATAGCTTTGATTTCGCGGAGACGAAAAGACGATAATTATGATGTGACACATCAAACGTATCATGAAATGTTTAGCATATTTAAATCATTAATCGATTAAAATTAAGGTTTTGTAGATTTTTACGAACTAAAAGCAAATTAACCTTTTAGTACCGTCTAGTGTATGTTCTGTAAACAAAGAGGATCGATGCTCCTAAGTTGATTTTATTGTTTGAGAGAAGAACTTGTAGTAAAATCGACCACATAGTTTTCTGTGATTCTTAATGATGTCTGTGAATATGCTTCAATGATTTGCCAAAACTTCCAAACCGTTCGAAATAAGTTGTTGCATGTTTGCCTTTGCACATCAGATAACATTTTTATCGCATTGAATAACAGTAGCGTCAAATTAGACTGGTCTCTTATACTCCATCTATACGCATTCACAGACAGATAGCAATACACACAGACTGCCTAGCTCTCGTTGCAGCTGCTTGCGGTGCCAATCTACAGCATTGATGTGAGTAGATAATACTTCAAAACTGCTGATAGATGTTACATTAAAGAAAAGCTTGAGAGCTAGTTGACTCTTAGTTTATTTTTTCTAGTAAAAAATACAAAACAGCCATATGTAATGATTCCGTATTCGTGTAGTTTGAATAACTCGACATATACTTTATTGAATATCATTGACAATCGATCTTTTTTTCAAAAATGTTTTAAATGATGAATGTATCTTTGTTCCCCTGCAAGTATTCCACACGTAGATTAAAAAGAATATATCGCTGTTCTTAAAAATGCTATAGAAGCTATGGAATTAAGTCATTTTCTAAGTTTATCATCCAAAAACGATGTACTCCTCCACGGCGAAAATCCATGAAAAAGATTCCATTTCGTCTACTCAGACATATTGCAATTCTTATTTAGACTGATTATTTTTATCCGATTGCTTTTATGTTTGATGATGAGCTTACATAATAATATCAGTTGGAGATTCATTGATCTTAATGCCAGTAATTACTTCATCTCCACACGTGTAGCTGTAATATCCTTGACTGTTTTTTGATCTTTTGATATTTTTTATCTTTAACCATTCACAGAGTGATATGACCTTGAACTCATAAACGGGACCTTAAAAATATGGTTTCGAATATTAGTTGATCACCCAATTTTTCCCGCCCATTCATGGAAAACTCTAACAAAATTGCATTCATTATTAGAAATTGACATTTAAACACAATCATCAGTTGTAATGAACAGGAATTAATTATAACTGCAATTGACAAGGGTTAGCTACATGGGTAAACTGTGGTACAAAGTAAACTGTAGTGCTTAGGATTGACAGGGTTTAGCGACGTAAACAGTAGTGGATGAATTACACCTTTGGTGAACAGAAAATGACAATAATGGACAGAAGTTTACTGGACCTGATTGACTATTGATAAAAGAGTTAAGTGTAAATAATGGAAAGGGTTTTACTATGCAGACAGGGGTTTACTTTGTGGACAGGCGTTAAATGTTATTGACAGAGGTAAACTGTGGTGGACATTGCTTTATTTTTGTAGACATGGGTTTACTGTGGTGGACAGGTGTTAACTATGGTTGACAGGGGTTTACTGTGGTGAACTGTGCTGGACAGGGGTTTACTGTGGAGAACAGGGGTTAACTCTGGATGACAGGGGTTTACTGTGGTGAACAGGTGTTAACTATGGTTGACAGAGGTTGACTGTGGTGAACAGGAGTCGTGTTAACTATGGTTGACAGGGGTTTACTGTGGTTAACTGTGCTGGACAGGGGTTTACTGTGGAGAACAGGGGTTAACTCTGGATGACAGGGGTTTACTGTGGTGAACAGGTGTTAACTATGGTTGACAGAGGTTGACTGTGGTGAACAGGAGTTTTCTTTGGAGAACAGGGGTTAACTGTGGTGGACACAGGTCATCTTTAGCGGAGTTTATTGTGGTTGACATTGGTTTACTGTGTAGACAGGGGTTCACTGTGGCAGACAGTGGTTTTACTTTGGGAGACAGGGGTTTAAGAGTGATTGGCAGAGGTTAACTGTGAAAGACGGGTTTACTGTGGAGGACAGGTGTTTATTGTGATTGACAGGGGTTTTCTGTGATGAACAGGGCTTAACTATGGGAAATGGTTTTCAGTGGTAGACAAGGGTTATTGTGGTGGACAGTGGTTTTCTGTGGTGGGCAGGGATGACTTTTGTGATGAGGTTCAATGTGGTGAATGTAGTTTTTATTGGCAGGACGAAAGGTAATTGTGATTAACATAATGGATGGTAACAATTGCTTTACTTTTTAAAACATATATCTCTATTTGTCTCCTAAATTTTAGGCTATTTCTCAAGCTTTGGTCAATCAGAATACCTTTCATGAATACGTCTTTTACAGCATGGTTATGGATGACCAGAGGTATAGTTAGAATTATAATAATCACCTGTTAAAGGGTCTATGCCAAACAAGGATAGGTGTATTTACGTGGAGAAGAGTCACTTTGAGTTAACTACATGTAGACGCTCACAGGGCTTCAGAGAACAGCAAATATGTTCTATACACAGACATCTAAAAGTTGCAAGAATAAAAAAAAATCAAAAATTATGCTCTAGAGAACTAGAGAAAAACCAAACCAACACTAAAAATTGTGTAGTTTTTCTTAGGTAAAAACGACAGATGTATCAAGAAATATGTTTTAAAGGTATTTCTCCCCAATATCAGCTATGTACTAAGTAGTCACACATAATAAAGCTCACCGCACTGCATAATCTCGCATATTTCTCTGATATGAATCTCAAGACAATGCCATATGTTTTATGTTAAGCATAAGATTATACTAGGATACATCTTAGTGGTATAACAATGGCGGCCAGTTCTTAGATATTCGCATCGGTAATCAACGTAGATATTTTGCTGTAATGACTTATATTTGTATTATTAGAATTTCATATATTATTTTGATCAAAGAATATTGATGCTGGCTTTATAACGATGTACTAGTATATGAATTGTATAACTACCCATGGTATGACTATGTTTTCAAAGCGGGGTAACTCTATTCATAAGAATGCTGCTTTCATGAGATTCGCCCACTGAAATTCCAAAATCATATGAAATATCAGACATTTCTATATTACAAAAAAGGTACATACCACTCATGTAATTTTGTGAGCTTAATTATAACTCTTCTTTTTCTAATACTTTTGGTGACCAGTTTGGGAGAAGTGGCCTGTTTATTTAGTAGGTGTATATGAGGTTCTGAAAGAATCTAGGTTGAAAACTGTTCAAGGAGAGAGGAATGTAGTACTCAATGATATTGAGCATTAGCCTGAATGATTCTGTTTGGTCCAGGTTATGTTTTTATTGAGTATTTGTTCATTTCTTCTGCGATACAGTAAACTACATATCATTTTACAATATACTTAGTTATCTATATTCGTGAAAGTCTTAGGTTGGTTAATTTTAATTCGTTGTGGTTTTTATCCAACGAGTTGAGCCTTGGAGAGGGCATAAATACACAAACCATGTGCGATCATATGTAAAACACACAAATCGTACAAGAAATGGTAAGTAAAGTATATTTATTTAGACTTGATGAACGAAAGGAAATGTAAGATATATATAACTTTAATGTTGCATACAGATGTTTTTAATATTAAGTGTATTAATCATACGATCTTTTTGACTGATCTTATTAATATTGTCATGATAATTTTTCAGAATGGCTAATGCACGCGCCAAAGCGGAACAGGCAGATCAATCCGCCATTAAAGCGGAACAGGATTCGGATCATGCGCGGATCAAAGCCAAAGAATACGCCCCAGAATTTCATCAACCAGGTATAGCTTATTATTTATGGTTTCAACTTTTTATCAAAAGCGGATTTCAATTATTACCATAGTTTTTTATGTCATACATGTAATACTATATCAAAATTGCATAATATTTTGTAATTATTTATCCAGAGTTGTCTTTCGCTATGCGCCTTTTATCGCTCGTTTTAAAATTGATTTTAACGGCGTGAATATGAATATGAAATAATTATGAATTATTATAATTATCGATAAAATGATGATTTAACATTAATTTCTTATCTTCTCTCAAAACGACTTAGTTTCTAGGTTTTTTAGGGAACTATTTTGCTGAAGTTAAATTTATAAAATACTAAATTTTATAAATCATTTTGAGGGGCAATAAACTAAATTATCCCATGTTTAACCCTTTATTCCGTTGATATTGCTCATGTGATTCATTTTCATATCACACAGTTGTGACGTCACAATGGATTTTGCGTTATAGTGATGAAGTGAAATGAAGTGGAGTCCTATATAAAACAGTGTTAAACATTGTTCGTGGTGTATTAAAACATGGGATGAAAAGAATCTCACATGATTTGTAGTTGGATATGATTTTAATCCAACTCGTTGTGTGTTTTTATCCCCTCGCCAAGGCTCGGAGATAAAATCCACACAACTCGTTGGATGAAAATCATATCCAACTACAAATCATGTGAGATCCTATATATAAATCCTGTTTCCAATCAGAGGTGCAATTAAGAACGATTATTTATGGATTTTTACTTTCATTTACAAATTATCCAAGAATTTTGTATAACAAGCGTTTGGAGATGTACATGTGTTGATGGGAGTGTAGTGGGAACGACAACTCTAGAAGGAGAATGAATTTTTGTTTCAACACTTTAAAAAATCCAAAAAAGTCGGTTAATTCTCAAGTCAAAAACGTTTACAAATGATTCCGAGTGATTAGGTCCGTCTAAAATAATACAATGAAAGTGTGTTTACTTTATTTCAGGCACAGATATAATGAAGAAAAAACTATTAGAGCAAAACGCTAATGGCAACAGCGATTTCGGTAATGATGAATTTGATTATGGCCACGAAAAACTTGTACCAAATCACAATCCTCACAATCGGTCAAGGTCATTGATGATGAACAAATCTGACTTGGATGACCTTGACCGACCTCCTGGTTCAGCCCCATACCCTGGTCTCTTTCCTATGAACGAAGTGTCGCCTGACGGTAGTCCAATCCGCAGTATTAATACAATGGACATGAACCACCTTAATGTTGGTGGTTTAAATAGTTCACCGGAAAATAACGTTCCAAATCATTCGCCTCACGGTCGGAGTCCTTCCCTCAAAATTAGGAGATATAGTTTCCTTGCGGGTTCAAGGCGTGGACGGGGGTTCAGTGAGATTTTTAATTCAACCATTCTCAATGATCACTTCGACCAGTACACTGCTCAACAGAACGAGGGTAATGATCACGTGACACAAAATCGTCTGCAAGGAAACCATGTTAGTAATTCACCAAGACATTTAGAGGTTTCCAACAAAAAACATGACAATGATAGCGATAAGCATCTAGTTAGGCGAAGCACTATGCCAAGTATAGTCAAGGAGGACGATATTTCCAAATCTGGATTAAAAGATACAGCACACAGCAGTGAAAATGTGAGAAACCCTGAAACTTTTATCATTGAAAATGGAATAAGAAAGCGAGTTACGGGTGTAAATGCAGCACCAACTCCTTCGAAGTCGAAAGGTAACCTTCCAAATGAATTCCATATACAGAGCCAAAATAGCTTGACTCGATCTGGTGGTAATCGTGGTAGTCTTCCAGACATTGCAGCAATGAAACAGAAGGAGAAAATCAAACCAATGTCAAGAGAAGAAGCCTTCAAGTTGAGTTCGAAAAGACGAGAGGAGTTACGAAAATTACAAGAGCTTGCTGAACGCAGACGACAAGGGGATGTAACCGTGATTCTGGGAGATCTAAGAGTACGTATTTGATAGTCATTAAAAATATTTTCTGTTTAACGCATCATTATGGTTAAAATTTTCAGTTCAGGTCTTTCTTATAACTATTTCAAAATTTCAATACTTCCGAATGCACTTCAATTTTTTTCAAGCTTGGTCTCAAACTTGTTAAAAAGATCTTTTTCTCTTTGTAGGATTTTGTCCCTTCTGTTTAACGCATCATTATGGTTAAAATTTTCAGTTCAGGTCTTTCTTATAACTATTTCAAAATTTCAATACTTCCGAATGCACTTCAATTTTTTTCAAGCTTGGTCTCAAACTTGTTAAAAAGATCTTTTTCTCTTTGTAGGATTTTGTCCAACAACGCCAGCTTTTGGTACTTGTTATAGCACTTAATCTAAGTCTTGCTGGAATGTTTTTTAACCTCCTGTCTTGATGACACGGAAATCACAATAAGGTTTTCGATACTTTGAAAGTGCTAAGCACAACGATGTGCGGATCGGGTTCGATGTTCAAGATATAAAATCTTGGCGAAGTAATTTTTTCAACAGAGATCAGACGAAGACGGCCATATTTAGCAATGCAACAAGTGGTGCGGTGGTCGTACGTACTTAAGACTGTGTTCACCTGCTTTTCCGTATATTTGACAAGACCATGTTGTTATGACAAAATGTTAAGACTGGTTTTTATCCCAAAGTTGTGTCCTTTTTATGTCGATTGTTCATATCTTTCCCTTTTGTTGGTCAATAGTTATGAGACACGTTTAACGCCATTTGCTGAAATTAATTTTTAATCGAGAAACAAAGAAATTGGCGTGTCTGGGATGACAGTTTTTTGATTTGCAGTTCTTGGAACACTGTGTGAGTTGTTCATTCGTGATATTTTTGGAGAACCTGAGTGGTTCTCATTATGAAGGGTTTTCATTGTATCTGATTTTAAAGATCTCCATTTCTTAACAGCCAAAGACTGACGTTTTCTATTTTTATCAATATACGACTAAGCATGACCAAGTCTTGATTTTATTTCATTCTATAAACATAATTTTAGCAAACACTGTTGTATAATCTACATACTTTATCTAACGTTACGAGATGCTTTTTACCTGATATTTATTAATTTTTTTGTCTATGATAATTGTACAAATCTTTCATATTCTCCCAAGATTTTTATTCAGGACTGTTATCTGGAATGCTATCATTTTCCCATGAATTAATCACGGTTTCAATTACCATTGAATCATTAGACAGTGTTAATTGTGAGAATGTGATCATCCCCTTTGTTCATTCCAGAAACTTACAAATACTGTTGTATGAATGGTTGCCTACCATGGTTTTGTTATCAACTTTTGCTGAACACTTTGCTGTTGAGTGTGCTTTTTGAGGTTGTATACTTTATTATTTTTTTGACACCTATCAGATTAACAACAGGGTTATTTAGTCATTAATTATCAAACTGCTTTTGCAGGGTAATTGAGTTCAATAGTTAAGATGCTGTTTTCCCCTACGTTTTGTTTTTGCTCTGTACAGTTGTTTTGTCTGTTCATTAAGAATATTTATATGTAATTATTTATTGTTATTTATTTTTTATGTGATGAATGATTGCAATATGTCAACAAGGTGCTAGATATAGGTCAAATTATTGATTTAAGCAAGTACTGATGGCTTCAGATCTATAACATCAAGTAATTTAACTAGGTACACGTTTTTAACTGTTTCCCTATAGACATACGTTAAATTTTCATACCAATTTGAAAGTACACTTGCACCTACAAGTTTGTATACGTATTAATGTACTATTTTTTGTGGTACTCCTTATTTTAAGAAAATGTGGAATGCAAGTGAGTGGTTTTTTTTTAAGTTTTCAGTTTTCATATTTGATTATTTACATAATTTTCTTATAATACTCCCCCCATTATTTCATTTTTCAGTTTTGTTAAGAAAAATCATTGAAATTATGACATCAAATTCGAGAGATCCTTTTTGTTTATTTTGTTTTCATGATTTATTTATCTTTGATTTCATTTTTTAATATGTCTGACTTTCATTGACCAAATGAGGAATATTAATCTTTCTTATCTTTTATGAAGACCAGAGAATTTAAAAAAATTATAACAAGTAATATAGGATTCTTTTTAAAATTTGATTTTTCCTCTCAATTATTTACATTTTAATTAACTTGAGTGTAATGAACTTAGAGAAAGAGAATGAAATTTGTTGATGCTTATTGTAATTATGATTTTTATCCTTTGAAAATTGTTAAAAGAACAATGGTGATAGATTGTTGTGAAATGTTTTCCTTCTTTGATATAGTAATTCATTTTGAATCTGAAAACGATAATGCGCCACGAGTCACGTGGGATGTAATGAACACGTGATTTGCGCGACCTGGTTGCGCTCGATTGTGTTGGATTTCCTCAAGGCAGCCAGTTTGTCTACAAACGATTTCTCGTTTTACCCTATATAGGAGAATTGAAGGAACATCTATTTTCTTGCTACCTTCCATGAAAACCAGCCGAGTTGGTTATAGTTATTAGTATCACAATAAAATGTCAGTTCCTTTTATTATGTTTTGTTTAATTCTTCATTATGGGTCTGATGCAAAGAAAACCACAACATGTACAACCTTGCTTCAAACTGAAAGCGTAAAAGGAGGAACTTTCAGTACAGTGCACGTGTATATTTTAAACATCAAACTAAACAATAATACTTTCAAAGAAAGAAAAAAACAAGAACTGAAGTTAAATCAATCGTCTTAAATATTATTGCATAGTGTCATGTTGTAAATTTTTAATTTACCGGGTGCAGTTTACCGGGTGCACCCGGTAAATTCAAAATTTACAACACGACAATATTACGAAAAAACTTGCTACATTACAAGCTGTATTTTGGTACCAAGAACTACACGTATTTTAAAAAAAATATACCAAAAGTCAGGTTCAAGATCGGGAGCTGTATAACTATTTTGTAACAAATGCCAAAGAACCAAGCTATTTTATCATAGAAGACCAAATACAAAACTCCTTTAGTTATTCAGATATAAAATGTGACATCTAGTCAGCTGAGGGGACAAACAAATAGACAGATGGATGTCGGGTTAAGGGATTCCTAAGGAACCTTTTGTACTGCAGGCGACATGAAAAGAAAAACTTATTGAACAATAATCAACTAGGCAATCTTAAAAAAAAATGTTACCCTCTCTCAATTGACTGACTACCGGTATACAGAACCAACTAAAAAAAACAACCTTTTTTTTAACTTCCAGGAAACAATTTTTTTTCACACAAGTTTTTTTTCAGTCCATAAGTAAGTATTTTACCTTGAAGTCATAATTGAAAGTGGTTTTGAATAAAAAAAAAAAGCTCCGTCTTCCTACCAAATTTTATCATCCAGAGTCGGGAGAGGACAAACTTTTTTATTTAAGGAATGAAGCTTATTTTCAACTAATGTTATCCGATATAACATACTGTAAATCGTTTTAATTCCACGGTGTTAAAATTTCACGATTTCTCAAAAAGAACCAATCGCGATGGTTTTAATTTCACGATGCAAGAAATTAATCAAAAATTTCTTATAAGCATTTAAACGTTTCTAAATGCTAATAATGGTATTCACGATGGGTTTAATGTCGCGGAAAAATGATAAATCGCGAACATAGCGAAATTAAAACCATCGTGATTATTTGCCAATCTACAGTAACTTCCTTTTATTTATTCCTTTTATTATAAATAGCGTAAACTGCCCCAAGTTTTGTTATATCGGATAACATAAGTTGAAATAAGCTTCATTTCTTATAATTTAATTTCAATGTAGACAATGAGACAATATTTCCTCCATGAAAAGGCTTCTAATTGAGCATTATTTTAAAAGTAACGTCAAGCGGAATGATACGTTTTTGACATAACTCAATGTGACGTAGGCAAGTTATGTTATACGAAATGGATAAAACCGTTTAACCAATCAAATGACGCGTTACAACTGAAATTAAATTATTTAAAGTTGATGTTAAGTTTATTGATACATGTAATCAAGTCTCACAGAATTCTTATTTTAACCAATTATTTGTCCAACAAGGTCAGTTGCTTCTATTCTGAAATGAAATTTAAAAACAAGGTCAGTTTAATAAAGATTAATTACTATGTAACATCTGAAAGTTGAGTTAAAACCAAAGAAAGATATTATCAAGGAAGTTTACTCCTAATGAAGAGTAATGTAAGATAATTGCAAAAGATTAAAAGTGTCTTTTAAACTTGAAATATTCTTTGGTAATAAACACACACACAGATAAAGGAGAGACGCAAAAGAACAGACGTAAAATGAATTCAACAGCGTGCAAATCGTCTTTTATTCAAGGAACGTACGTATGTGTCTTCCCATGAGACATGACAGAACTGTTTTGCATACCTTGTCATTGTACTATTGTGTTTTAGAACATTGATAGCATTTCGGAAATTAATTTGTAATACAAATACCTGAAATTAATCTAGTATAATATTTGCTCCATGCCTACAAATTGTCGTCCCCCTAAAAAACTTTTACGTATTTCTACAATTTCATGATATTCCTAATCATTGACGTTATAGACAGAGGTGTGGCGTACAGTGTATAGAATACGCAATAAGTGACATACTAGTCACCCTATTACGCCATTATCAACACCAGCAGACGACAATTTTAATAACCACAAGTCAGCTGTTGATAATCGTAGATGTGAATAGAGCTCTGATACATTTTTGCATTTTATTTTGTATGGGTATGATAAAATAATAAACGTATATCAGTTATAGAGTTTGCAGAATTCTGGAGTCCCTTGATCGAACATTCTTCACTGACCGAAGATTAATTGAAAATGAAAACGTCACATAATGATACAATTTATCTTTTCTTAATTGTCAAAATAATATTTACATGTACAAATTAAATCGCAACATTCCTCTAGATAAATATTTCGTTAGTGTGCTTTTCAAGATTAAAATAAATTATGAAAAACTAAAAATAAATTTATCTTGGCAATGTTCGGTGTTTTATACATTTTTATCCCCTAAAAATATAAGAAAACTTACTCTTTCTCGCATATGAAGTGATTAAGGATGTTACATCTATTATCGTTCCACGTGAAGCCGGTTGGGTATATTTCTAGGCAGTCCTCTAACTCCTTTTGGTCATTTGGTTCGTTGATTGCCCAGTTTTTGTAGTCAAATCTTTCCATTGTTGACGCCCAGTACCACTCGCCTTCTATCATTCTATCAGATCCATCTATCCAAAGGTTTGTCGTTAAGGCACCTGTGCAATTACAATAACAATGTCGTCAAATAAAAATCTTGACTTATTTTCAAAAGGTTTTCTAAATTTTTCTTATGTTGGAAATTTTGAATAATTTATACTTCAAATGAAAACAAAATGTGGTCTCGTAATAATAAGACGCAATTGATACCCATGGTAATTCCAAAAGATGGCTGGCAAACCTGGTCTCTAAAAAGCCACTCAGATAATGTCAATCAGAAACTCAAGCATCTTTTGGAATCAACTTCACAACGTAATTGTGTATGCAATCAAAATGGTTTTGCAACCCATGGGAATTCCAAAAGATGGCTGGCAAACCTGGTCTCTAAAAAGCCACTCAGATAATGTCAATCAGAAACTCAAGCAACTTTTAGAATCAACTTCACAACGTTATTGTACATGTGTATGCAATCAAAATGGTTTTGCAACTGATTGATCAATTGATTGATTATATGTTGCTTAACGTCGTTTTCGAGAATTTTTCACTCATATGGAAACGCCACCACTTGCCGTTGGAGAGCAGCAAATTTTGCCCTGTGCTCGGCACTCATTGAGCAGTAAGGGCTCTTTTTCGTGCCAGCACCTACTGCGACACGGGATCGACCTCGTTTATACGGTCTCATCCGTAGAAACCGGTTTTGCAACTGACCAATCAATTGCAATGACAAAGTAAGTAAATTTACGAGTTCCATTTTTATTGATAAAGCAACTGTCAAGGAGGTCAAAAAGCCGGGACTTTAATTCATCTTCAGAATGGTTATATATAGAGTTGAAAAGTCATAAGTTTTTTTTTATTTTTCATTGATTTTGGTAAAATTTTCAAATTTTCTAGTCCTTTGGAATTCTTAAGCGTTTATATCTTATTAACACCACTTCTCAAATGTATTGTTGCACAGTACTTTTGAATTTCTCCTTCAGTGCAGTTCATATTTTAGTTAGGAGTAAAGACAGAGGCTTGGTAGAACATTTACTGGAACCCGCTATGGATCTTTGGTTGTAAGGATTTTTATGAAGTTTTGGAATCCAGTATACATATGGTAATTCAAATTCATTTAAGTTGTTGGAAATATTTAAAAAATCAAAACTGGCATAAGATTTTGAAGATTTTCCTCCGTATGAAGGGAGCTATGGGTATAAGATTGGTTACCACTTGTAGAAATAAATCCAAGATCCTCTAGAATGCTATTAAAAAATGAGCCCTACCAAAACAATGTTGTTACCTATTTTGTCAGCTTAGACTAGTATGTTCTGATTGTGTAATCAATCCAAACTTTTATTGAACACTGAGGGAAAGATGCTGTTTATATTGTCCCTCAATCGCTTATTGCAAGATTTAAACATACATCTGATACATTTCATCCATTATGATAAGGTGTCGAGTTTTTTTTCAAAGTTAGTTGAAAGATCGGAGTAATCTAAATTTCGATCCTTTAAAAATAAGTGATAAGGTCCTCATTATTTACTTTTGTACGTCAATAGAAATAAGATATAATGAAGAACATGACCACGTAGGAGAATTATGTTTCAGATATTCAAATGTAAAGGTTTTTTTTTAAATTAAAAAGTTTGGAAGCAATAGACGGTGTATATTTGTAAATTAAGAAAAAAAAGTTATTTTTTCATTATAATATCATGATGATGATGATGATGATGATTATTATTATTTATCTATTTATTTATTTTATTATTTTTTATGTAAAGGTATATTTAGAATTACCTCTTCTGTTTGTAATAATTTTTCCAATAAGTGCATTTTCTTCTGCATCGTTGATAACGGCTAGCTCACCATGGAATGCTTGACAAATGCTCTAAAACATACACAATTACAGGCTGTTGCCAATTTTTGGTTTTGTATAATAGTAAATCAATTTATAAAATGAAAAAATATAAATATTTAACAAATATAATTATGAATATGAATATTTTTCATACCATATACTCATAACATATGAGTTTTGGTGGTAATATATGAATAGCAAATTATTTGCCATTTTCTTATTTCGTTTGCATTTTTTAAGAAAAAAACCAGCACCTAGAATCAGTTGTACACACACATATAACGACCGCATGAAATATAACATGGGCTGTGAGTTAAAGCCAATTATCTTCCTATTAACATCTCTGCTGGTATGAAAAATTACCGATGCATCGGACCAGACGACAGTTCTTGGACTGATAAAATAACAGGAGTTCTTTCCCTTTATCCACCCATCGGGACAACACGACAGCACCACACCTTTCAAAGTATGAAAACAAAGTGAGGGTAAATAGAAAAATATTTCTAAAAGAAGCAATTATAGTTTTAGTGAAACGAAACACCGCTTAATCAACAATACAAAATTGTTTCGGTTTCATAGCAAACAGTTTAGTTTTAATTGATATAGAAAAGGCTACTTTTCCAAATTATCTAGGTCTCAATTTAAACTTATAATTTAAATGTAAATGAATTATATATTTTACCTGATAGACTGATTATTAGAAGTATTTGTAAAATGGTCATTGTCCTTCCTTATCACAACCTGATTTGACCCAAATGTATGCAATAAGAATGTCCTTATCTCAATCCCATTTGAACGAAAGGGCACGAATATAATTGTCTGAAATATACTAATTTGAAGACAATAAAAATACATGTAAAAACAGGGTTTAATTTTAATTTACCTGAGCCAGAGACTCAAGCAAGCTTTTCTCAGCAAAAAGAGGCTGGCGTCCGTCTGTATATATTGTTTGTTGTCTGTATAAACGTTTCACATTCGCGACTTCTGCATTACCAGTAGCGGGGTCAGTTTCAACCAAACAAAGCTCAAGTCAACAATAAGCGCTACGCCCTCTAAATAAAAAATTCATCAAAAAATTTTAAACATCTTTTTGAAAAAAAAAAACCAACACTGAACCAGAAAGGTGTATAAGGAAGCATCCGCAGGTAATGTAGACGTCTGATCAAATTAAATCAGTTTAATTCATATTTAACTCTATGGATGCTTTGGGATTGATCACTATACATTATTTCTACCTTTAATTTTAAAAGAACAACAATGCCATGATTAATCATAATTTTATGGAAGCATCCTGAGGTAGTTTAGATCTTAGAAGTTTTTTTTTTTACAAAAAAATTACTTCCTTGGATAGGGTGGTGACATAATATTTGATCAAAGTTCAACACGAATATACATGTATATGAAAAAGAATCTTCTGATGAAAAGCGTTATGGACAATAGGTCTCTTCTTTCTATTAGGTATGAGTAACAAAATGTTGAAAAATAAATATAACAAACAAAGTGTTGCATGGCATAGATAAAATCTATCATTGAGTTGTATGTTATTGTTATAGCTGACTTTTTTTCCATACCACTTGTCAGGCCTTTGTATTTTATACTAAATTTTGCTATGTACAGTTCTGTCTACCCTATCAATACATAAGACTCAAGTTAGGTGTGACAGATCCCCAGTGGATGATTTCTCCTCCTGGGCACCAGATACCACCTCGGGGATTTCAAAGTCTACGTGTTTTATGGTATCTTTAAAAATTATATTATTTTTAGATTAAAAAATAATGTTATCTTCATGTATAGTACATGGTATGATTGTATGAAATACGTATATATATTCGCCTATAAGTCGGATTTCTGGAAGTTTATCTCTTGTCCAAAACTCCATGTCCGACTTGTAGGCGAGCTTTAAAATAAATGGTATTATATGAGGTCAGTCTCTCTGATATATAAGCTTATTAAATACAACCGACTAATAGGCGGATCGACTTATAGGCAAGTATATACGGAAAAAATGAGCCACTCTTCTTACAAACCAGGGTTAGGGTTTGATTTAGAGATAAAAGAATGATTATGTAACATTCCTAAAAAGCAAAGCTTAAAATGAGTCTGCCGAATTTGAGACCCATTTGGAAACTTTCGGTAATATGACCATAAGAACAACTAAAATTAGACTTAAAAAAGTGCATTTCCGGAATATTGAAAACACGGATGTCTAAAACATTAGAGGGGGGATCAGGTGTCATGGCGGACTGAGCATCAGATTTGATTGTTAGGTTACAATTTACTTTAAATTTTTTTCTAGAAAATAATTCTCATATGAAACAGATGTGTCATACATTGAAGTTCTTTTATTTCAAGGACTTTGGGACATATTGAGTCGACAAAGACATATGAATTGAAGTAACAATGTCGTCGATGTATCTAAATGTCATGTTGAAGGCCACAGCAAACAGTGTTTTCTTTATCTAGACATGTAGACGATTTTGAATACTTTGGGCTTCATATGAATAAAAATAGGTCTGCTTAAAAATGGGGCGCAATTTATACCCAATTCTTACAGACTGTTGGAAGCCATGAACTCCGGAAGCTACATAGATATCGTCCATTAGAAAGAATCAGAAAGTATCTTTTATATTATACACTTACAGTACGCGTGTGTACTATCAGATTTTTTTAAATAAAATAAGTTTGCAAATGACCAACGAAAAGGTACGTATATTAACGAGGTTCATTTTTCTTATAAAGCAGCCGTCTATAATGAAGAAAAGCCTGGACTTTAATTTACCCTGGGTAATAGTTGTATATTGAGTTGAAAAGTCGTAAGTTTTCGTGTTCTTGATTTGGGAAAATTTTGCGATTTCCAATTTTCAAAAAACTCCTTTTTAAGCACCCACATCGGATTAATTTACACCACTTCTCGAATATAATTTGGTACAATACCTCTGAATTTTTTTCTTCTCTGCTGTAAATTTTTTATTGCAGGATTGAAAGAGGCTTGGAAGAACATTTACAGGAACCCGCTATGTATCTTATTTTGTAGGGATTTTATGGAACTTTGAAATCCAGTTAGGTATGGTAATTCATTCATATTGGTTGTTGGGAATATATAAAATATCAAAACCTGAATTAAAACTTTGAGGAATTTGCTCATTAGAAAAAGGAATCTGTGGGTATAAGTTGTATTACCACTTGCAGACTCTCTAAAATACAATGCAATTTACGAACAAAGGCAATGTTGTTACCTGATCTTATGAAAATTTATTAAACCTATCAATCAAAAAACTAAATGAAAAAAAAAATGCTTTTAATATAATGTATGGTATTTTGTTTAAGTTTGGAATGAAGCTTATTTGATAATCGCATGTAAGCTCCGTACGTGAATATTTTTCAAACTGGTCTCCAGGACTTCTTTCGAAAACAGAAGAAACAGTCAAGAAGGCATTCAAATAATTTTTAAACGCATTATTCCATTCACGAAAATAAAGAAGGAATTGCAGAATCGAACAACAATGTAAAGTGCTGGTATGATATAATTTATTTTTTTTTATTACAAAATGACCTCAAATGACGTAGATGATCACGAACCATCAACGCTGAAAGAAAAAGATTGTTTATATTATTATTTAAAAGTATCTGGTTCAAGCACAATCAAACCTCGTTATCTCGAACTTGGTCAAACCGATTAAAATCAAATTCAGATATACTCAGGTAATCGAA
Organism: Saccostrea glomerata; assembly: GCA_003671525.1. Classification (NCBI taxonomy): domain Eukaryota; kingdom Metazoa; phylum Mollusca; class Bivalvia; order Ostreida; family Ostreidae; genus Saccostrea; species Saccostrea glomerata. The sequence continues at coordinate 1,343,135 of PRKT01000021.1, read as the reverse complement.
ATATCGTGTGTAAAATGCTTAACGACTCTAGTAGTTGGAAATTCCAAAACACTTCGACAAATCTATTGTATTCAAGATATCAGCTATGTTCAATTAATTGAAGTTCAACTGTATTTTAAAGTTCATTTATGGTATCCTTTAACAATATCTCTTAGAAAAAAGCCGCCATCACCTACCTTCTTTCACATACAAAGTGATTAAGGTTAGAGCATATTTTATCGTTCCACTTTCCAATTGTGCTTGGAGTGGCATATTCTTTGACCAACATTTCTATACAGTTTTCAATTCCTCCGCTCGGTTCATGTACATTCCAGTTATTGTAATGAAGAGGCTGATTTGTAGAGTGCCATATAAAATGTCCCTCATGATTAGCATCTGTGCCATCAAGCCAGAAGTTGTGGAAATATGCCTCTGATATAAAAGATATCAATAAGTCCCCACTACTTTTATACAAATATTACCACGTAGAAATGTCTTTCAACTAGGCTGTTTTTTAAATACTATTGTGTATTGATATTTCATTTTTGTTGTAGATTTATTTATTTATTCATTATTGAGGCTTATTAAAGGATAAAAGTAAAACAAAATCCGATCCAACCATTCATGTTTTTTAACATGTATGCTGATATTTTTTATTTTTCCCAGAAAAAATCAGTTGTTTAAAGTCTGTAAATAAATGACATTCGATGTGAAGTCACTCGAAAATTCAAACTTTTATGTTACACAAATACGTGTCCCCTAAGAAAGCACATTATCCCATCTTAAATTTGAAAAATAAGAATATACTCATACAATAACAGTAATAAGTGATTTTAAAAAATAAACAAACATGTATCTCCCCCCCCCCCCCC
>PRKT01000021.1:1327314-1342225 GCA_003671525.1 Saccostrea glomerata | reverse complement strand
CCCCCCCCCCCCCCCAAAAAAAAATAGCTTTTATATTTGTCGTATTAATTATATAACAGAGAACACTTAATGTTAATACTTACGAATATACTCTTTAATCATACCAGTCACAAAATGGTTTTCATCATGGTCGTTAATTATCACTAGGTTACTTTGCATGGCCCGACATTTTGCCTGAAAAATAATATTATTTGCTTGTTTTGCAGATAAAAATGGAAGCGCAAAGAGAGAGAGAGAGAGAGAGAGAAAGAAAGAGAGAGAGATTTACCGATGCTGCCAGCCAGCTGGCACTTTCACTACTTGGATAGTAGCAAGAGTTCCTTCCCTTTACCCAGCCTTCCGGACAGCATGACTGATATAGACCTAAAAGAAAAACAAATTTTGTAACAAAAACATAAAATTATGATCAACTTGTATTGCACTGAATTTTTTTTTTATTTTACCACTGTAACATGTATGGAATTTAATTCAATAAGGATAAATTATTCCAAAATATAAATGATAATATTAACACATCAATTTTAGCAAAAAAAAATTATAAAACTTCATTTCACCTACACTGTAGAAACTATGGACGATATTATCGATTAAAAGAATTTTAATTTTATAAATCCCCATGTCAAAATTTGAACGCCATTAAATATTGTGATGTTATCATAACTACAATGTGTTTTGAAAAAAAAGTAAAATTTACTATAATTAATGAAGATTTTATCATTACAAATATAAAATTTCTAACGCAGTGATTCCTGAGAAAATTCTAAACTGGAGTCAAAAAATTATTACCCCCATGAACAAAAATTGCGTTTCTGTATCAAAAAAAAAATTATGAATGGCCTTTAATAAAGGATGTTGGAGACAAATTTCATTGAAACTGGCCTAATAGTTCTAGAAAATCAGTCGAAAATGTGAAAAGTTTACAAAAGGAGGAACTGGCAGAGAGACAGACACATTTAATTGACGGGAATAAATTATCAGGAAAAATCGCATTGAGCTATTATATTTAACTGCATATTGTATTACATCCCCAAAATGATTTTGTTTGCAATCGAATGTGTTGGATACGATGGATATTTAACTGAAGCACGCTACTGACAAATAACTTGATATTACATGTACATGGCTCTCAGGGGTCTTAAATTTTTTTTTAGTCTACAGTCGTTATTATGACCTTGTTAACTTATGTTCAATTAATCGCTTATTTAGCTGAAATTTTCAACACCATTTCTTAGACTATTGTTTTCGTTTAGTTATGTCTATGTATATAGAAATCTCGATGGGTGTGATCTGTCGATAAGACATGATAACTCCTCCTAGTCATTTGTCCGTTTGGTGATACCAGGGATTCGGGTTTTTTTTTACCTTGTTTACGATTTGTGTTGTTTAAAAACTGAGAGCATTGGTCGCTGTTCGTTATCTCAGTTATCCAAAACAGCGAAGATATCTGTCATATCTCCATACAATTGATAAATCATGGTTGGCAAACTATGACATCAAAATTTTAAGAGACTATAGAGAGTATATTCTAAATATAATATGAAGGCCAGTAAGGTATACGTGGAGCAGGTAAGCGTTGCGACCCTGGTCCTTTTTTTCGTTTTTTATAATCTTTAGTTAAATGACAGTTAATTGTGCTGTGATCGTTTTTGATAAGAGAATCTGATTGTAAAAAAAAAACTAACATCAAAGTATTCAGATGTATTGCTTTATTTTAAATTACATTAAAATTTGAGAAAGTTGTTGCATCAATAGTAATTTCATTCAAAGCAATTTATGAGCAGCATTTCAGCCCAAAGTGAGATTAAACATATAATTATATCAACATTTTCCCCCAATATATGTGCAAATAACACCTATATATGTCACACTTGATAGTGTAACATCAATATTAAAACCACAAAGTACTTCCCGGTTATAAGAATTCAAATTCTTTTGCTTTGAGGTACACTTACCCAGACATGAAAGAAACACGCCACAATGGTACAAATTTATATTCCACATTATCATTCAAATTGATTAGGTAATAAAAACATACCTCTGTACGTATATTATGTTATATAATGTGTGGTCTGAGAAGTGATAAGAATTTCTGCTCTTTGATCGTATCTAGAACATTAAACTGACTCGAGACGGAATAATTGTCAATAGTCTATTGTTATTGCTATTTTGAATGGAAATTCGTGTGAATACTATTTAAAAGCGAGACACAACAAAAATATGCAAATTAGACAAAATGTCAAAATCAGGATTTTTGCAATTCAAATAACTAAAAATAATGTCCTGGAATATCCAACAACTTGTATGTCAGTGACACACTTGGGCAAACTATTTATAGGATCCTTTTGCACTTAAGTTTCGGTTTGTTCAATTAAACATCATTAATTACTGTAAATTTTAAAAATGTTTTAATTCGTGAGCATAATTCATAAAGAAAGGAAAGAATTTTTTTCTTCTTAAGCATCTGTTAGTGCGCCGTTAAAAAAGCAAGGAATTGCTGGGTAAATAAAACTTTAATCCTGTATATTGATATTACTTTATTCAATTTTAATGTATCTTAATAAAAATTTAAAATAAACACTTTTCGTCGATAAAAAAGAAAATGATGAGATAGAGTGATGTAAACAATTCATTTCTTTTGACAAGTGTATTGTTCACATATCACGAATATATTTTTTTTTGATTGCCAGTATGTGATGCTATTTTTCAATATTTCGTTTTCAGCATACTCTCTGAAAAAAATACGCAGTTGTACATATTAAAAAAATTATTTTGAAAATTATAAATCATATTCAAATTTTCGAACAAACCAATCACTGTTAAGAAAGGAAAGATTAAAGATGGGTCTTTGCGTGAAAGCCAAATTGAATTGATTGGAGAAAAATAAAGTGAGATTTACAATATAAGGATAAAATATTTAACCACACATTTCATGAAAATGTACGAACTTTTGCATGTTTTTTACTGAAAATTCTTATGTAATGATAATTTAATGATAAATAATAACATATTTATAAAATAATTAATAAATTAAAACGTGTATATAAAACACAGAATGAATAAAAGAAATAATTTATTGCTAAGAATTATTTTGTTTCATGGAACATTTATAAATTAGTTTAATAAAAGCATAATCTCAGTTACTCTCTTCAGATCTGACGTAAAAAGGGAAGCATATTAATTAAAATGATTTACTTCATTCTTTTCTACAAAACATGAAAAAAGATTAATTTTGACAAGTTAATTCAAAAATTAGTTTGTTGTACGTTAAAATCTAATCATAATATATTTGTCAAAGAATTATTTATGAAGAAAAACCATGGCCGTTTCATCGCAAATATGCAATGTTCTATTTTATTCATAAAATCCAACATTTTTCATTATTGATATATGAAGCGTCTTTTAAAAGAAGTAATATATAATGAATAAAATATTTGGATAGCGACAGTATTGCGGCTTGTATATCAAATTTAACAAAACGAATCTACAGCATAGCAAATATGGACCTCCAAAATCATCAGGGGTGGGACCAGATGCCATAGAGGAGTAGGTATATGCTGTGTAACCGGTCACACCCGTCTTGTGCTCCTTGTCATGATAAGGAAAATCAAAATTAACACTAGACAATTCAGTAAGTAATTAATGACCAAACAATTAGTACGAGAAACGTTAGTCAGCATATTATGACTCAATGTTATTTTGTATTTGCTGAAAGGTCATTGTATCGATAACAAAAAAGCTGCGAAAAGAATCACTTCAAATAATACGTTTGACATCCTTATTTCAACATCTTGTTTGTCAATAGTCAATAAAACGATCAATTGTCAATAAAATGAATGCACCATTTTAGAAAATTATTCCTACGAAGAACATGCTCCTGATTATCGAATCAACCGAGAGAGGCATAAACCCCACACGCACGTGGTAAGGAATTATGCTACATGAATAAGGACAGCTTGCATATGGAACAGTTGTTGTTAGGTTACCATTTACATCTTTTTCTATTAAATTATCTTGATATGAAACATTTGTGTCAGACTTTGTTTGTATCTTTTATTTCAAGCTCACTGGGATATATCGATTCGACATATGAATAGAAGTAAATTGTTAATTGATAATACGTCTTCGATATATCGAAATGTCGTTATAAAGCTATAGCAAGCGTTTCATCTCATGTGGAAGCTTTTGAGTACATTATGCTTCATTTGAAAACAAACAAAAAATCTTTTAATAACGGAGCCCAATTGTTTGCCACAAGAATCCCAACAGATTTTTTAAGAACCTGGTCTAAAAAAAAACTACATAAAAATGTCAGTAGGAAAATCAAGTATCTCTTAAATTTCTATTAGTATGTGTGTGTACAATCCAAGTATTTCTAAAAAAAAAAATAGTTGTGTAAATGATCATTGACAAGGTACAGTGTACATATATTCACTAGTTCCATTTTCAATTAAAAACCATTTTAATAATTATGTTAAAAAACCTGGACCTAAATATATCCTTCAGAACGGTTGAAAAGTGTTATAAAGTCGTAGGTTTAGATGCTGAATTTTTACTGAAATTTTGTGATTTTATAACCTTCCTTGGAGTTTTATAATATCCACGTCTGATGTGCACCACTTCTCGAGAATGTACTGATGGGCAGTACTCCTGAAGTTTCTCCTTCACTGCTGAGGAGTAAAGAAATGGGTTTGGTAGAACATTTATAACTGGTTCTACTATGCGTCTTTGTTCGTAAATATTCTGTTGGAGGTTTAAAATCCAGTATAGGTATGCTTATTCAAATAATTTAATTGTTCATAATAAACCACCGTTTGAAAGTTTCAAAAACATTCATAACTTTGTCACGGTTTGAATGTCAAATTTTCTGTGAAAATAAGAATTTCAAATACCAAAGAAGACACAAAAATAAAAAACTTATGGCATGAAATCTGTCTTAAAAATAGTTCACCAAAAATAATAATAAAATTCATAGACTATCAAATATACATGCCTGCAGATAAATTATGTGAATCTGATGCAAATTTTATTAAGATCAAACTAATTCAAGTTCAGAACCGAACATTATCATTGAAAAGAAACATGGAAATATTTTTTAGCCATTAATATCTAATAGATATGTATCAGGTTAAAGTTCATCTGCTATAAATTTTGATACAAAGTCTCAAATTTATTGTTTAGATTTAAAGAACATGTTTTGAAAGAAAATTTGAATTGAAAATTTTTTAATATATCGTAGTTTTTTAGCTCACCTGAGCCAAAGGCTCAAGTGAGCTTTTCTGATCACATTTTGTCCGTCGTCCGTCCGTCCGTCTGTCTGTCCGTCTGTAAACTTTTCACATTTTCGACTTCTTCTCAAGAACCACTGGGCCAATTTTGACCAAACTTGGTACAAAGCATCCTTGGGTGAAGGGAAATTTAAATTATTAAAATGAAGGGACATATCCCCTCGAAAGGGGAGATAATCAAGAAAAGAGAAAAATAGGGTTGGGTCATTAAAAAATCTTCTTCTCAAAAACCACTGGGCCAGTAAAGCTGAAACTTATGTGGAAGCATCCTGGGGTAGTGTAGATTCTAAATTGTTCAAATCATGACCCCCGGGGGAAGGGCGGGGCCACAATGGGGAATCAAAGTTTTATATAGAAATATATAGGAAAAATCTTTGAAAATCTTCTTCTCAAGAACCACTGGGCCAGAAAAGCTGAAACTTATGTGGAAGCATCCTGGTGTAGTGTAGATTCTAAATTGTTCAAATCATGACCCCCGGGGGAAGGGCGGGGCCTCAGTGGGGAATCAAAGTTTTACATAGAAATATATAGGAAAAATCTTTGAAAATCTTCTCAGGAACCACTGGGCCAAAAAAGCTGAATCATATGTGCCCATGGAAGGATCATGGGGTAGTGTAGATTTCAAAATGTCTAAATTATTTATGATCAGTGGGGTAGGGTGGGGATGCATTATGTATAACAAGGGGGAAATCTGGTAAAGAACAGAATGGTCAAAGCTTCTCAGGTGAGCGATGTGGCCCATGGGCCTCTTGTGTTGACTTGGGAATGAATACGGCGGAGAACTATATTTTATAATTGACAATGTTATCGGCTTAGTCTATTGATACTTTGATAATATATAAAAACACGCCCTATTTAAAAGTGTTTCAAAAATTACCAGATTCTCTACTTAGAGCGAATTTGCTTGACTTACATGTAATAAATGTTGAGGTACAATTCTTTCTTAAATTAAATCATATTTTATTCTTTTATATTAATATTTATATCGAGTTCATATCGGTGCAAACAAGATAGAATGTTTTATATGTATTAATCTTAGGGTGCTTAGTTTTATGAATACATTTCAAAAAGTATATCCCACTTGTAATTTGTGACATTCCTAAAATAAAAATAAAAATGTGGCCTTAACCAACCACATAACAAGGTCTAGTAAATAGCTTTTTACTCTTTGCAAGATAACTATAAACCCATATTTATTCGTGAGCAATAAATATCCGCGAGTTTTGCGATCTTATTTTACTCGGGAAAAAATCTTCTTCGCGAAGCGTTTATTCACCAGTCTTTTAATTATATGTAGAATGTTGCCTCTTGGCAAAGATAAGGAATCGCGAAATATTCATAGATTTTAAACTGAAGAATCGCGAATTATACAGTAGCTGACTTACGATTTAGGATGTCACTAATGTGGGAGAGAAACTTTAGACCAACTGGGCTGTAACACATTCAGAAAATGATATAAATGTGAATTTTAACAAAAAAAAAACTTCACGTAAATTTGAAAAATTTGAAAGAAAAACTGAAATCAGAGATTTATTACCTAAATTAAAAAAAATTACACAACATCTTGTGATAACTAAAAACCCAGGCTTTATGATATGATAGACAACTGTATTTTCAATAAAAATGGAACTCAGAGAAATATTTATATATTGCAACTAGTCATCTACAAAATTTCATTTCTAAAACTCTTCTGATTTTTCACAAAGGTATTGTTCGAAGACAATATTTTCATCAAAGATTCTGTTGAATGACCTGTTTGTAAATCGTATGTAGAAATTATGACTTTATTTTACATAGGAAGCCATGACATTTAATATTAAGGGTGACAAGGATATTCACGTCGACGGAGATGTTTTCTCCTTCTTTGTACCTGATCCCACCTCTGATGTTTTTTTGTCCCTATATTTGCTCTACAATAACTCTTGTTTTGTATAGTTTGAATGAAAATATGAGCTTAAATGCGGTTCGTTATCTCCATATTTTTCAAGTAGATAAATTGACATTTCAGTGTGTATTCATGTGGCCTAACAATTAGTATGAACAAGACAGTCAGCATTTGACTTGATGATACTGATGAGTAGTCAATGGATAATAGTTCCTCTTAAGTATTTAATCCTAAATTTTTTGTCCTGATTTTGATTTTGTGTTTTCTTTGTCTTATTAGATAATTTTCCCCTCTTCCCATTTACATAAGTAAAATTTGGTGTCCATAATTTAGGTAAAAAAGGTTTCATTTAATACAAAAGCTTGTCCGACTAGAAAGTACCTCTCATTTGACGGTAAAAATACTAGTATGTTTATTTATTTTATAACTAGTATTTCAACAAAACATTTTTAGTATAAAAGAAAAAAAACATGCTAAATTTTGTAGTTTAATACAAGCAAATTAAACTATGCAATAGCGTATAATTTACATAAGTTTCTTTTGCATAAAATATCTCTCTGGCAGTGTACAACATACAGTATAAAATCGGCAGTGCTACAAATGACAAAATGAAACAATCTCTCTCTCTATCTCCAATTTAGGTATACACTGTACATTGTTAGCAGAAGAATTATTGTATGAAGTTATAATAGTGCCAGAAACTGGACACTTGTCAAGTTTAATGATTCAAAAGATATGCATATATAATATCTTCACACCAGATATTTTGAAATTAAAAGTCTATGGCATAAATGAATTCATATTCTTAAAATGTTTCTGACAATGTTCATAAAACATAATTTGATATATTCAAAATGTTTTTTTACCGATATTGAGACATTCTATTCGAATACAAATCAATTTTCAGACAATAATTTTTCTTATTATTTCAATTATTAGCTAAAATTTCTTTGTTGCATCGGATTTAAAGTTTCTCTAAATTGAAAATATATAGTGCATTCAAGGTTAAAATCTTTAATGTGTCCCTGAACTTTCGATGGAACTTTCCAAGGAATGAGACTCTGAAGACGAGGAGGCTCTGTCACATGGTCGAAGTAATCCCTCAAGCATGTTTGTCGTCTGGGCAACGGGCGAAAAAACAGGGGACGAGAAATCCTCTTCTGGCTGAACGATTGAAGAGACGGAAGACACGGTCGGACATGGCTGAGTCTCGGATTGAAATAAGGAAACCACATGACCTGAGCCGAATAAATCAAGCAAGAGATTGCATTGTTCAGAATCTAATTCGGAAGTGGATGGAAGATGATGCTTTGAAAAACCCTCTTGTTCGTTCGAAAACGTGTCTGTTTGATTAGGAACCATAAAATGAATTTCATTTTGTTCTCCAGGATGTTCAAGTTGCTGATTTTCAGGACAGTTTTCCTCACCTATAACAATACAATCTTCACACGAAAGGCTGGACTGCCTTCTAGGGAATTTCACTTCCAGTTGCATTGCTTTACCACACGGTTCAGTAGAGGTCTTACTTTTATTGCTGTTCTTTGAAAATTTTGTTCCGATAGGATTTCTCGAAATGTTTCTTGGAGGTGGTGCCGTCTTTTTACCCTCGCATTCGCTGTTTAACGCTGTAAGTTTATCAAATGATAAACGTGATAATTTTTCTGGGGACTTGTGTGACTGTTGCAATGTGTTTTTCATCATACCTTCCACCATTGCATCAAATTCAGGGTGATTTCTTTTGGGTCTTTTCTTTGTGTTCTGTTGAATTCCTTTTTCTTCGTTTAATTCGAAAAGTTTTATTTCCAATTCAAGTTGCTGAAATTGATAGATAAAATATTTTTCAATTAAAAATTAAAAGAAACATCATGGTTAAAAAAATGAATTTCTCCTAAACATGTATAAAACAAGTATCTCTATGCATATATATGAATGCATAAGTAATATAATTGTAATAAATTTAGTGACCTAATTTAATGTCTCGTCCACTTCGCGTGTCGTTCTCTCTTTTTTTATGATAAAATAGCTATACAATTTAATCTGGTATCTCGATCATTAATTACTTGAATCTCAAAAACCACACGCATAATGTAAAAGTTAGTTAAAACCTTCAGAAATTTTTAAATCTCTTCGTAACGGAGTCGGAGGAGAATATTACCGCGGTTGTGTCTGTTGGTGAGTGGTTTAGTTTTTCCTAGTATGCGTAACGGAAGTGTCGTAATTTGCATCAGGATCGATGCACATTGCTACCTTGGTTCATAGATATGCTCTTTTGCAGGGGAATGCTTAACTTTGGGTACCCAAATTCTTTTTTTTACATTTTAACCTTAATATCGGCCTCTTAGCTTTCAAAATATTTAAGATTGATTGATTGCCGGTTTATTCTCTATCTGCCATAAAGAAAATAGTAAATTCTTGTATGTAACTTTAAAGTGATGATTAGCAGTAAATTTGAAAGTCTAAATTCTATAAGACATTTTAAAAAATTAAAAGAAATTATTACCTTGGACTTAAAAATGTATTCAAAAGTTTGGATTGCCAGCATTCATATCTGAAAGTACTTACAAAGAGTTTTATCATCATTTTCTGGTACTTTGACTCCATTGCTTTGCGTTTTGATTCAAATGAAATAAGTTTAGATGTGTCTTTTTTCAGTTCCCTTATATAATCAACTGATGCTTTCAGAATTGAACCTTTATGCAATTTCATTGATCTGAAAATGAAAGCAAAGGTGCAGTACAGAAAATAACTAGATCAGATTTATATTTCTTACATATGCTTGGTAAAAAATTTATTTCATTGTATATAGCAAGAGCAATTCTGGCAGTTCACAAAGTTCATATTCAGCATCCGATGCATAAAATTCAACAAACACCCATTGGCGCCCCAAATAAGTCTTAGTTCTGGTAGCATATGATAACTCAAAATCAAATTTCATACAAAAATCTTAAAACTGGACTTAGGTTTACAAGGCATTTAGTTTCCCCACGTGCAAGTGTTTATTACATACCTTTGAGAAGGAATTTTTTCCCCACAAAACGTACGTCAGAAAGATGGAAAAATTTAATGTAATACGATGAATGTTAATGGTAAGGGTTTACTGTTTAGCTACAAATATCTAATATTATAATACCTCATTACTTTGTAAGAATTGTACTGAGCGGCTTCGAAAATACTCACGGATGAACAGTTGGTGGTAAAAGTGCTGCCAGTTCTTGAATTCTGTCATTTATTTTATATCTTCGCCTTCTTTCGACTGTTAAAAGACATTAAAACGAGGTCATTACATGCATAAATGTATTAATATATATTTGGGATGAGCAAATGCAGTTGTCAAAATAAACACCGCATCAAATAATATTTTCATCATTTTTAGTCTATATATACAGGTAAAATTACATATGTAGAGAATTAGTTTCCACTGGCGTAACACATGCAAGGTTCAACTTACTTATGTTATGATTGTCTTTTCTCATTCTCTCTTTTCTCCACAATTGTTCCTCTTTCTTTGATCGAAATGTAACGTTTTGAAGATTGTCATTCAGAGGTGGGTTGTCCATAGCACCAACAGATGGTTTTTGATTTACTTTGCTCTAAATGGAAAAAAAATTTATTATTTCCAGATTAAATTTTTTTTAAAGACATCAGGATTTTTTTCATTCAAAACTTTTACGTGTGCATGAGGAAAAAAAGAACGTACGGGGTAGTCATGAAACTGTATGATAGAAAAGTTTATATTTTATATACCTAAAGGACATCAAAGCATTACCAATCTTTTGCAATTTAAAAAAAAAAACAATTAGATATACTAAGGTTACTGTATCATCTCAGCTGAGATTAGTTACTGTATAACCTACAATTGTACATGCAACGGCTTCTTCAATGCATTGGAGGTCTTCATCATATGACGAATAAATCTCAACAGAATTGATGACATCATCGACAAGGGGGGCAACCTGAAAAGAGCAAAGAATAAAGTAATCGACTTCTTATATATTAGTAATAAACTTGAATATACTACAATTTCATTGGTTCTATAGAATACCAATGCCCAAAAGAAAGGAGAAAAAGTGAATAAGACCTAAGGGTAAATCCACCAAATATAACAGCCTTATATCAGACCAACAGTTTGTTATTCATTGAATTAATGAAGGAATGAAGTTTATTTAAATCTAAGTGAGCTTGGGACAGTTTACGCATTATAAACTGTCCCAAGTTATGTTATATCGTAAAGCAAAGTTAATAAGCTTCATTCCTTATAATTTAATTTCAATGTAGACAAAAATACAATTTTTTCTCCAAAGAATGGCTTCAAATTGAGCATATTTTAAAGTAAAGCGGAGTAATAGTTTTTGACGTAACTCATTGTGACGTAGGCAACTTATGTTAAGCGATAAAAACTAATTTTTTATTCAATCAATGACGTGTTACAACTTGAATTAAATTATTTACTCATAGTAGTCCGCTGTCCTTCACATTTAATTCAATTTACAAGTACTTCATTGGTTCTATCAAAGACCTACAAAATTATCAGATTTATCCATAATTCGTGACGTCATACACCCTGGTATATGTCGCAAAAATTTATATAAAGAAGTCTTTTTTCGCAGAGAAGTAGAAAATTAACTACTACTTGCTTAAGTTATGAAAAAATATGCATGGATTTTAATTTCCATCCACAGTAATATAGCCAATTTCAAAACCCTGATTTACCTGCTCGATGCTACATTCTTCTTCATTTTCTATACTTGTATTAGGTTGACATAGGTCCTGGGATGTTGAAACCTGTGAGTTGTCCTCCAAGTTTTCTATCATTGTTGTAATCACGGATTCAACATGTTCAGATAAATCAACAGGACGTTCACATACTTCTTCCAGAAATGCCTGGATATTTAATGGTTCTAACTTGCGTTTATTTTCCAAAGCACCAAGTGGTGTTTTCTCTTCCTTTGTATGCTATGAAATAAATCAAGTATATATTCAATATTTCAATTATTTTACGTATTTCTTAAGTGTATTTCTGCTTGAAATATTGGATGCCCTATCATTTTGTCCACGCATGTCCTTCTACATAAGAAAATATGGCATACTAATCTTTTACAAGTTTTGAAGCTTTTAAGCAACCAGAGGAAAACAGAGTTTAAATCAGCACATCACCAGTAGTATTTAAGGTCACTGAATCATTTTTATAAAAAAAAAACTCGAAAAATAACAGCTTAATAGTCTCAAACTTCCCTTTTCATCTATACATGTCCGTTTCTGGGTGTCTGTCCTTCTATCGTGCAGTCACTTTGCCCATTAACTTAATATTGAATTGTCTACGTATACTTCTGTTTGCCCGAGTATGCCAAGAAACAAACTGCGATTGTGATCAGTCTACGAGATATGATTTTTCCTCCATGTCACCTGATCCCACTACTAATATTTTAAGGGTCAATATTTGCCAAACAAAAAAAGTATTCTTTTAATGGAATTTTGATCTCTGTTCGTAATCTTCATGTTTCATTTGATGAAAATTTCGATGAAAACCAAAAAAGAGCGGTAATGGTAACCTTACAACAAGCTTTACAATAAACGTGATGACATAAACTTTCTTCCCTTTCTATTTATTCCTTACTTACGAGGGTTGTACGATATGTATATAGTCAAATAGTCAAATGGACATTACATCCCTTCAAAGTATTCTCCGTGATATGAAATACACAATTTTAATCTCTGAATCCATTTCTGAAATGCGTCACGGTACGCTGATTTAGGTATACCTCTGAGGCACTGACTGACGGCTGAGCCAAGGGCCTGTCGGGACTTGTATAACCAATTAGATTTTGGTCATAAGTTATGAATACTGATTCCCGGACTAAACCGTTGTTGAATGTAACGGGAAAGAAGGAATGTTGGCGGGTATAGCAAAGTAGTGGCGCTGTGGGGCCGTAATAAAACATAAAGGGTAAAGGTGCCGTATTCCTTATGGTCTTCCAATATAAAGTCCAAGAATTGGTAAATCAGGTTTCCGAATTTATTAAAGACGATGATGAATAACAAATATGAATTTTAACAATATCATACGAGACTTAATCGAGTTGGATGTGGCCGGTAGAGCATCGGGCCTCCAAACTGAAGAGATTATAATGGACATAGATATTTGTAAGATTAAGAGTAAACAATAATTGACTTTTGACACTAGTTGAGTTAATTGATGGACAGGTGTGTTTCTTTGATATAATGAACATGAAAGAGGTTTAAAGTAATTATACAAATAAAGTTATTGGTAAAGGATTAACAAATCCCGAGGCATTAACACCTAACGAGCAACAATTATTTTGACAGAGTCACAGAGTGTCAATTGGAATGTCTTAATCCTATTTCAAAGGGAATGAGATAAATAAGACACAATTTACTACAAATAAGCACATATTAAAAACAGATAGAGAATTTCACAGATAAACGTCCGAATTTAGTATAAAATATATTAAAAAGTTATTTTAATTCAAACATGTTAATTTTGCTCGGTGATAATATCCTTCGGCCTCCGGGAAAACACGTCCTCGTGTTTTAGGAAGTAACATCCTTAATAAAATGGTTGGTACTGATGGCCTTGGTACTGTCCGTGAAAGTTGTTGTACCCGAGGTAAGGGTTGGGGCCGTGTTGGTTCTCGTAATCAATAGCGTCTTTTAACCTTTCTATTTCTTCAACTTGGGCGTCGATTTGATTGCGGAGATTTCCGATTTCGTGGCTTTGAGAGTTTATTGTGAAGCGGAGGGAATTAATCTCTTGAATTCGATCATCAAGTTGACAATGGAAACTGCTGATGTTGGCTTCCTGTCCGTCTGTCTGCTCCCGTAGTCTTCTCATATCGATATATCGTTATCTGCTGTGTATAGTTGTGTTGACAACATAATGATTTCCTTGGTTTGTTTTTTATTCTGGGCAGAAAGGTCTGATATACGGTCTGAAGCTATTTTGTTGTTCTTGTTTGCATTATTTAGCTTGATTTTCAGGCCTATTATTTCCTGCTGTACTTCAGGTTTAGGATTCTGTAGGTTTTGAACTGTTGTTTCTAGTTGCGAGATTCTTGTGGCACTTTCTTGTTGAACACAGATGAGTTGTTTTGTTTTTGATTCCAAGTTTTGCTCGGTGGTTTGCAGTATTTGGAGTAAGTCCTTTATTCTGTTAGTCGAGTTTCGAAGCTGTTCTTTTGCTCGTGCCATTTGATATCGTAGGGATGACGAAATGTCCACACATTTATGGAAGGCAGTTTGTCTGAGGTTGTAGAATGGCAATTCTCTCAGACATTGTTTTCTGTCCAGAAAATGTCGCACTCTGTTCGCGTCACGTAGTTTACTGGAATTTGACTTTTTGGCTGTCACTTTACAGTTTTTAGCGTAATGTCCGTATTTTCCACAGTAAAAACACACTGATGGAGAAGGCTTTTGATAGGCACCACTGTACTGCGGCCGATTAGAATTTGTTAACATCCATGTTGGTCGAAAGTAAGAGTCCATCGTGAGTTTTTGGTGTTTGGGAAAATTAAACTCATGGGTAGAACACGTCGCTGGCGTAGTGAAAGGTACAACACAAAGGGGAACGTCCCGATTCTATCACCAATTATAACCAATTAGCTTTTGGTCATAAGTTATGAATACTGATTCCTGGACTAAATCCGTTGTTGAAAGTAACGGGGAAGAAGGAATGTTGGCGGGTATAGCAAAGTAGTGGCGCTGTGGGGCCGTAATAAAACATAAA
>PRKT01000021.1:1249922-1326190 GCA_003671525.1 Saccostrea glomerata | reverse complement strand
GTCACAGGTCGACCCGATTTTGCTGCATCTTTGACGGACTCTGTGCCAGTCAGAAATTTCTGTCTCCACCTACGAACTGTCTCATAAGATACCTTATCAGACCAATAAACTTCCCCCACTTCAGTAAAATCTGCTTTACCGAATTACCGAATTTTGTGCGAACTTTTATATAAGCTCTAATTTCTTCAATATTCTCAACCCTTTTCCCAACCATTTTAACAACAGTGGTCAACGACTGGCTCTATTGAAATGACGATTATTTTATAACCATGTGTAGATGAAGGCTCGTGTTTATACTGTTGGCAATGTATTGAATAGAGTTATTCAGGCGTATAAATATCGACGAAATCGTGCAAGGCGTTATCGCGCTGTGGTACAATACACAATACATATCGAACAACCCTCGTATATTGCGGTGTATCCTCATGCTCTACGTACGATCGAGTTTCACTTCGAGACAAGCAATGCAAGCTTTAAAAAAATCAATAGTCTCGTTAATATATTAAAGCATTCAATGGTCTATACAATGACCCTGTCAGCAAATAAAATCCATCATTAAGTCAAATGTTACACTGAATTGTCTAGGGTTTTTTTCCCATTTGCCCGATCATGACATTGTGTACACTGAGGAAGTGGCCAGTCAATAGAGGATGCTTACTCCTCCATAACACCTGATCCCACCTCTGATGTTTTAGAGATCTACATGTTCTTTGCTTCCCATTGGTTTTATTTTATAAAACTTCTGTCCTTTAACTTCATATTTTTTCCATGAATATAAAAAAGAAGATCAAACTATCATTAAAGAAACCCTCATACTCTGAGAGAGGAAATTTCTACAGATTATTTCTTTAAAAAATGAATAAATGGTTTAAAAAATTACAGTTCACTTGTACCGGTGTTGATTGAACAAAAATATTACGGCTCTTATGAAAATACAGTATAGACAGTGATGGATGATATGCTATTAATAAAACAGTTGAAAAAGGAAAAAAGAAGATAAATTGAACTCTTGTAAAATTCCCGTATAGATCGCAGGTGTTATGAATCTTTTTTTCTTTGGATAAAATCCCACGCCGGTGAGACAAGATTAAGAAGTCGTATTTGATTAACAACTGTTTGCTTTGAGCAGTGTACCATAGTATCATTTAAATAAGATCCATAAAACAGGCTGTACGCCTTAAACCTTGTGTGTCTGTTTTAATAATGCCCAATTCATAATCTGAATCTCCTCCCCCAAAAACTTATGGATGTGGAAAATAAAAACCTTGAACTTATTGCAAAATTATGTAAAACTAGTTTTACTAGTTTTCTCCCTTATCGGCATTTCTTTAGTAAAATATCTTAGTTTAATACAGGTTCCTGAACTTTTAAAGTCTGTAATATTTAAGTGGCATCAAGAAATATTCCAAACATTAAACTTTTGAACCGGCGACAGTTGTACCAAGTACAAGATTATTAATATTTTTTTTTAATTCAGTGATTCTTATCAGTATCAAGATTGTTTTGATTTAATGCTATATTTAAAAAAAAAAGCAAAGCACTAAAAGTACATTCTAAAAATGGAAGAATAATAAGTCATATTTATATCTATTGAAGTATTTTTTTGCATGGAATTTTTTTTTTCAGAAATGAAAAACAAATGTGGCGCTGAATGTTATAATGAATCGACTGTCTCACCTAATGAACTATTATTTACTCTTATCAATATATGTTTAATATATATCCTTTTTAAGTGTGGAAGAAGACGTAATTTTTCATAAAAACATTTTAAAGAAAAAATCAAACAACAATAACAAAATAATGATAGAAGCTAAGCAAATCTAGCAGACTGTAAAAGGTCATACTTATGTTGCATACTCCTTTATAGCCCATGATCACACGAGCCTCTGATAATTTAGAGATCTGTGTTCTCTCGGTGTTCTCTGTGTTCTCTCTGTTCCATATTGTATTGTTTTAATGGGCTTCATGACTATTGAATTTCGTAATTTTTATATTTCATTTCATACTCAATTGTTGAACTCTTATATGCTGATAAATCATTTTTTCGACTTTTTGAATTTCTTTTCTTTTAATAGCCTCTAAAGATATGTTCGTTTCGTTGTAAATTGCTGCATATCAGAGCAATGCATATGTTAAGTAAATAAGGCACAATGAGCTTGCCAAACTATGTTCGTCAATCACATTTGGTGGCATATTTATTTTTCTAGTGCCATCTTTTTGCTGTATACCTACTGTTTTTATATTTTTTGCAAATATTGTTTATCTGTAAATTTAGGGGATCAGTATATTAATATGTATTTGTGCGATTACCTTTTGATCTGATCCCCTATCATTTGATGTATATATTTTTTCTTATTTCGTCATTTTAATAAATGACATATTTCATCTCAACAATGGTGTTGATTTTATTTGATTATATCACAGCAAAAACAGAGCTGCGGTGAGATTGTGTAGCATGAGGAAACATAAATAAATTAGTTTAACAAATATTGGTATAATTGTAAAAATAAATGTTCATATTTCATAACAAATTTATTATAATATTTTTTACTCATTTTATTTGATTCCAAACCATGAGAACATCTTTTTGAAAGGTCCCATTTTATAACAGAATACAGAACGCTGTCTACTTAGTATCTAATGTAGCATTATAAGATCTTAGTAGTAATTGTAAACCCGAAAAAAAAATACAAATTGTAATTTTGCACAGAGAAATGCAGCTAACGATTTTCTAATTGCATATTGGAAAAATAAGGAAAATATTGTTTAAACATAAATAATATTAATTATAATCAAATAATTTAAACAGTGCTATTTTTATGTTATTTTGTTTCAAATGAAACGAAATTTTGATGAAATTTAGAACATACTATAAACAAAATTTTCAATTTGATATTTTTTATTGTACTAATAAATCATTTGAAAGGTTGCTTAAGTATTTAAAAAGTAAAAACTACTGAGATTTTGTATATTATATGTATGACATTGCCAGTATTCGTATACAATAACAATTAACTTAATCTTAAATTCAAAGAAACTTGCATGTTAAGAAGAAAAAATCAAACCTTTAATTTCTAAAGCATTCTAAAATGCTATTTTTAGTAAGAAGAAGACATACCTTTTGGGGAAAATCTGTAA
This sequence comes from Saccostrea glomerata, assembly GCA_003671525.1. NCBI lineage: Eukaryota > Metazoa > Mollusca > Bivalvia > Ostreida > Ostreidae > Saccostrea > Saccostrea glomerata. The sequence goes on along the minus strand of PRKT01000021.1, from coordinate 1,323,052 downwards.
GATTAGACTGCTCTGAACTGGTGCTATTTCTCTCAGAGGTATTGTCTATCTCTTGAATTTTACACTCCTCTTTGTATTGCTGATTTAATTGTTTTAACTGTTCCCGAATTTCCTTTAATGTCTTACTGGGTTGAAACATTGAGGCCATGGCTAAGGTCAAAGCGAACAGATTTCCATGGAGTTCCTTGCCACGACCTTATCGGATTTTTTTTCTAGCTGCACCGATTGAGGTAAAGATACTTTTTTTTAATGATAAGCATACCATAATACAGTCAGCGAATCACAAGGAGGAGAATATATGTTCAGTAAATAAAACAATTTAAATGGGAGACTAAAATGATATTATTGACACTTGTCTAGCTCCCGCCCACATATTTCCATATTCAAGATTATCATATAAGTATACCTTTTGATACCATTGAAGATGTATCTGTCTGTTTTCATGTTTAAGTTTTTGAAGGCTTCACCTGTTATGTTGTTTATCAGTTTATTTTATATTTTAAGATACTGGAAATGAATTTAATTTTTCAAAAACTTTTTTTTATATTTGTTAAGCATAACTTTTGATTTTTTGGCAAATACGCATTTTTTATATTTATGTGTATTGTTTTTTTCACAGTCTGTAAATTTGCCACGATGAAATATTTATAAGAATTGTAAATTTGCCACGATATTATGATCATAATTATATTTTACACATTAGTTTCAATTACTTTGACACGTTTGGTCTGATTTTATATGACTCCTGTCCCAGTTCTTAAAGCATTTCTTAACCAAGTGATGGGAGATAGTTAACTGTATATCATTAACCTTGTCCATTAATCTGTTGAAGACTTGAACAGATAGATGAGAAAACATGATGACATTTCCGCTTAATCATTGAGGTTATGCTTTTTAGAATATTGTAAAAAAAAAAAAAGAGGACATATTGCATAATTCAGACGTGTCTAAGTGTTCATAGTCAATTAAACAGTGTAAATTAGATGCCCGTGCGCCTTATGACTCACCTTAGTTCCCATTCACTTCATGACAAACACTTGCTACTGAAACTTTGTACTTGTAGAAATATAAAAACTATAATTTACAATTCAAAATAAAAAAGCGTACTTTCAACAATTTCAATATAATATGACTTACACAAATGTAAGGACTTAAGATTATACGACTTAACAAAAACTATCTTTTACAATCATCCGGATGTTTCCGAAAAAAAAATTGTGTCCCTTTCTTGCTACCAAAAACCCCTTCCAATGTGCGGATCTAGCTTGAATCTACACTATACGAGGATACTGGTTTTTTTTTAGTTTTCATATGAAAGCTTTTAGATTTATTTGATGTTTTTAAATTTTTTTTAGAGTCTAGATATTATTGTTATGTTTAAATCGAAATATTTTTTGTTTTGTAGAGAAATGAGAGGGTATTTTTGGAAGGAGAGTGATACATGTATAATGTGCTCTAAATCTGCTTTAAGAATAGAACAAAATTTACATAAAAAAACAAAATAAATTTCAAAACAAAACATTTCAAAACCACACAGAAAGCTTAACAAGAAAAAGTTCAAAACTAATTCATTCACCTTATTAGAATAAATAAGTAATAATCATATTAATATGTAAACTTGAAGGAAAACTTGATTAGATCGAAATTTTATTTGATATATTTTATTTAAGCCATGTTGTTCAACGCAGAGATTACTTTCTGATCAGCAAAATGATTTAAATTTGAAGATGTGTTTTTTTTCTACCAAGTTTAGATCAAAATTACACGTTTGTTGTTTTTCTGTTTTCAACACTGTCTGCACCGTATCACCCTATTTTGACAGCATGCTAATAATAAGTTTCAAATATCAGAAAAGGGTAGTCTTAATAATTAAAAAAAACAGAAGTTGTAGAGGTTAAGGACAGATGAAAAAAAAATGGATACCTGAATTGGCATACATTTCTGGGCCAAATTTTGTTACAAATGATACAAATAATAAATTTTCAAAATATTAGGAAAATATAAACTTCTATGATGTTCAATATCATTCCTTTCTGCAACCATACCATTCTTATTACATGTAATATATACAAATATTTTTCACTTCAAATCCAAATGTTGTGAATTTTTGAATGACAAATCGAAAACTACACGGTGAATTTGTTCACTTAACATATTATAAAATGACTAAAATTGTTATTTTAAATTTTAATGACGAACAGTTTGTATAATCTGTCCTTAAACTAATATGTAAATTCATAGTTCATATAAAGTACACGATTATTATCATGATTTAAAACCTTTGCTCGTGTACTAAAAATATTAATGGGGTCAAAATATCTAGTTTAATGTACCTACATGTAATGTGAGTCAAAATGTGTTCAAGCTGGTTTAAATGGTAGAAATATATACATGATTGGAATTTCTTCATAAGAATTGGTTTGAATAAATTGTACACACCAAAAGATAAGCTTAAAAAGAAGATTTACAACAACAGATGAATTTCTGAAAAGAATTTCAATGGTAGAGTGAATAGCAAATCTGTAAGGCAAACGCACCAAAGGATCCCGCCTTCTGTAGAAAGTTTGTGTTATCATACTATAATAGGTATAAATATTCAGTTACAATCTGACAGATTGCATAATTTCAAGGATTTGAAAAAAGAATATATACTGTCATGACTAGGAAAGTTTTGATTTTTCTTATTAATGAAAAAAGTTCTTTTTTTTTAACTCAAACCTACAGCATGATTTAGGAAGAGTTTTAATTGTATTAGGTATATATATATGTAGATAGTTTGTAGTTAGTTTAAAATACAATACCCTTAAGCAGATTCATGAAACATGTTTTTGAATTCTCAATGACATTTAATTAAAACTTTTTTCTTTTAAAAAGTCCACAAAGAATACTTGAAAGAAATTTTTGAACCTGGAATTAATTTTCGGAATTCTAATAAAGCGTCGTAGGATTTATGCATATTCTTAGATTTTATCTTCATTCATCTCATGTAAATCAAATCTCAGTGACAGGAATACAGGTGCACAAATACCATAAAGATTTTGAAGTAGCGACGTCACGGTATCATTACACCACAGTAAATCAATCCTCTAATCGGGATCCAAGACAAGAAAAATGTGGGATAACTCTCCTCGCTTGTTTAAAGTGAAAATTTGCTGACCGTCAATATTTTCAGGAAGAGTATATATCAATTATGTTAAATGTTTCTATGTATAGATAATACAGTGAAACTTCTTTAAACCCCCGTCCCCCTTGGAAACCGGTTCTCCCTAAACATCGGCCGAAGTTATAAGTCCCGGCCAAATTTTTAACATTTCTTTACACATAAACACCTCATAAAACTGCTACACAGAATTTCGTCAAACTTTGAACATATTTAGGACACACTGTGTAGATGTGCCTTTTACCAGGAAATTCCGATTCCTTCATTTTTTCCGGGAATATCGGCACTCTTCAACATAGATTTTTGGCCATACCTTGAATATAGAGATGAACAGTTTGTCAGCGCGACTCCTCATAAACCACTGTACAGAATTTCGTCAAACTTTGCACATATTTAGGACACAATGTGTAGATGTGCATTTTAAAGAAATTCCAATTCCTTTATTATTTCTGGGAATTTCGGAACTTATCAACTTATATTTTTGGTCATATCTTCAATATTGAGATGAATGGTTTATCAGCACAGCTTCTCTTAAACTGCTGCACAGAATTTCGTCAAACTTTGTACATATTTAGGACACGCTGTGTAAATGTGCATATTGCCAGGAAATTCCGATTCCTTTATCTTTTGTTGGGAATTTCAGTACTTTTCAACTTAAAATTTTGGCCATATCTTAAAGGGATGAACATTTTGGATGATGTGCATACTTCCAGGAAATTCCAATTCCTTTATTTTTCCCAGGAATTTCGTCACTTCGAGTTTTGGGGGAGCGCGGGGTATATAAGCTTGCTAACTTTTTCTTTCATTTTTGTTGGTTAAAATGAATCGTGTATATGTTGGCCTGTCACAAGCACCATGAGCTTTACAATGTATGTTTCATGCTCAAAGTACCCCGTGGAAAAATTTAACACAAAACAATGACTTAATATGAATGAGAGGAACTATTATAAAATGAATTGACAAATTATAACCTAAAGTACATACAAATAATTCCAAAATTTCGACCGTAGAATTTGCAAAAAGCTTACTTTAAAACGGTATTTTGGAAATTCTTGAAACATCAATTTATTTGTCAGTCGCTTGCCTCGGTTAAGAAATTAGTCGTATTCAGATTATGCCCTTGCTTTTGAACCAGCTGGATGACAGAACCATGTTTTATATTGGTGATTAGTAGAATATTTCTGCATTATATATGGCACACGACAAAACGTACAAAGCGCTGTCTGTTTACATTTTTTGCGAGTACGGGAAAAGAATTGTGACGCCATGAAAACCCTACATGTAAAACAAATAAAAAAGGTTTAATCAAAGCAAATATAATGACTGTTCGATCGTACTTGTTGACCATGTTATCAACGTGTACTTGACCCTATTATATTGATAGTTAACGTATAACCTCAATGATTTGTAAGACATCGATTGCAGGGGGAAAAATCTATATGAATGTTTATTTAAACATTGAAGTAATAGAGCTTATTTTAACCTATGTTATACGATATAACATAATTTGGGGCAATTTACGCTTTACATATAAAAAAGGCGTACACTGTCCCAAGTTATGTTATTCCGTACAACATAACTTAAAATAAGTTTCTATACTTAAAATGTAATTTCAGTGTAGACAATAAAACATTTTTTTTCCTCCAGAAATGGCTTCAAATTGAGCATATTTTAAAATTAATGTCGAGCGGAGTAAAAATTTTCTTCTAACTCATTATAACGTAAGCAACCTATGTTATACGATGAAAATAAATATTTTATCCAATCAAAATAATTTAATGACGTGTTACAACTTAAATTAAATTTTTCTCATATAAGAAGCCAGAGCACGATAATTTGTTTAAAATAACATAACTACTTGTATATCTTAACAGAAAAAATGTTACTTAAAGACATTCAAGAGCAAAGGAGAAGAAATAAGAAGTTTAGTGTTTTTTAAACTTTTTTTTTTGGCTTTACTCAAAGCTTAGAAACACTTGGAGGTTCGGGACTAAAATTAAATTCTCTCTACACATTACTGTTTTTTTTTTTATATATATATATTTAAATGTTTCTCGTTTTTTTAAAAAAATGTTTTATTATTTAAATGTTTCATTATCTAAAAATGTTGTTCATCATGTATAATTATTTTATTGCCTGACTCAAAATGTTTTTCGTCAATTATTTTTTCATCATTTTTAGATGACTGTCATTACCTGTAAATTGGGTTTTTGGAAGGGCGAAAGGTGAAATGTATGTAGTGTTTCTAAATAATTAAAAACACCCTTAGGGCAATGATGATAAGTCCTTGAATTCTTAATGACATCAAATTTGGAAAAAATATCAAGTTTTTAAATAGAATATTCGATAGAAATTTGAACCCGGAGTTTATGTTACCCCAGGTAAAATTTTAGAACTGAAAAAAAAAAACATTTTATCATCAATCACCTTATATTAATCAAATCTTTCTGACAGGAACTCAGACACGCAAGTTCAATTAAGATTTCAGATATCTTGTCATATCTATATTTATGATGATTGATCAATCAATTGCAAGGCTACAGGCTGATCCCGACCAAAAATTAATCCCTTTTCCCGTGAAATAAATTCATCTATTTTATATGAATAAAATAGATGATATCGTAAAAATATAAAGATAAACCAACGTTAAGGTTTTATTTCCACGTTTTTAAAATGATTATAATTCCTGGCCAGTGTGTTTATGTATGATGGAATGATAATAAATAAAGCTATTTATATGTTTTGAATTTTCAAGAATTATAACATACATTAGTGTTGCTTCTTTTATCTAACTATTAAATAATAATAATTTTGAAAATAAAGAACGTTATAATACCATAATTAAAAGCAATATCCGTTTCAAAAATAACCGAACCTAAAAAAAATTGTACTTTTTACACGCTGCTGTGAAACAATAAAATGTATACAATATCTGTTTCAAAAATAACCGAACCTAAAAAAAATCGTACTTAATTTTACACGATGCTGTGAAACAACTAGAGGTACTGTGAGCATGCAATGAGCTCAATAAATAATATCCCCGCCTCCCATATGATTATAATGGCAAAGTCCATGATTTGCTGTGGCCGGGAAACCCAAAATATGTGTCGAATAAAAAAAAAATAAAATAGGAGGTGCACTATGGCAATATGTAATAAAGATTATTTGAAAGTTTCATTAAATTTCACTCAGTGGTATAAGAGGAGTTGCGGATAAGAGATGGGTACCCCAAAGGTAACAGACAGACGGACGGACGGACAAACCGATTACAGTATACCCTCCCACTTTTCAAGCGGGGGGTATAAAAATTCTCTGACAGGGTTATGTAATTATGTCTTTCTTAAAAATATTCAAATATTGTTACATCTCAAAGGTACGGTTAAGCAGATATTGCATATTACATGTTTTTGCAATCCTCGAAATGCCAAATTACAATTAAATCTTGATTGTTTTTCTTATATCTCAAACATTTAGCCATATTATGATAAACAACATATATGCAGTGTCAAATAAATCCTTGCTGTTAACAATATTCATGAAACCTTAAATGTGAATGGTGCTACTCAATGAGAAAAACAAGTCCTCAAATATCGAATAAAATTGGCCAAGGGTCCCACAGCGATAAGTTTACATGTACTAAGATCCCTGGCATAACGAGATGTATTTTTGCATGCGGATATGTTATGCTAATGATAAATACTATATCCAGTACGAGCACTTCATTAGTTTAAAAATAAGTCCGATAGGCAAGAGTTGTATTATTGAAAAGGGTACAGAAATGATATCTGAAAAAGTAGATCTTCAAAAGAGATTTGAACTTTTTAATTAAGTAGGTTAGGTTCATGACCATAACACAACCTTAAATTGGAAACAAGTGCGACTATTCAGGAAACTCGGTTAAGTATAAAATACACCTAAAAACGCATAAAATAATTTGTCACTCTGCTTAAGGTATATTGTCGAAGACAAGTATAAAATAACAAAAGAGTTAATTTCTTCTCAAAAGCAAAAATAACTGACCGTAAGATTGCTCACAGACGCAGATAATGCATGTTAGAAGCATGTGGTTTTCCACCACCTAGATGCTGAAATTAAAGCTATCCTTTGAAAATGTTTTGTCAAATAATGAGACAGCAAAACTTTTCAATCTTGAGAAATTGTTTACATACATGTGTAAGACTATTCCTATTGCAAAGAAATTATCTCAGTATTTCTGGAAAGTGAACTATCTTATAAAAGCTAATTCTCACATTTCTCTCGGTTCCTCCACTATCAAGAAATTTTACTCTTTGCATCACAATAAAGCATTAATTCCTTCATAAAAGCAATATCTTTTTAAAAATGAGAAACCTTAGTACTAATGGAGTGCAACCGTAAATAAGCTTCGTTTTCTTTTCTAAGCAAAACTTTCATTTGTCAGTGGAATTATAGATAATATGTCAGTCCAACTAACAAGGCTTGATTTTTTTATTATGCATTACCCTACCTTTATCATATCATTAGCAAATCAGAATTCAGGATCGCCTTTAGTTTTAAGATTTTTTTAATGTAGTCTCATTTCTTATTCAGAGCAAGAATTGAAAATTTAAAAGTTTTTTGTCATACATAAAAATTTACAAATTCTGTGTTCTTCATTTGAAAGTCTTAACCATGAAAACATCATCAATCAATCAAAATTCAAGAACATGTTTGTCTTGATATGCCCCATCCTAGGGAGTATGATTAAATTGTGCAATAATATTACAAAAAAAAAAAATAGTAATGCAAAAATGTATGTGGCATGAATCTGTTAGGTAAATTCTAAACCACTCTATACAGTAACTCAAACGACTGAAATTTTTTCATATATAAACAAGAGGCCCATGGGCCACATCACTCATCTGAGTATATGGGCTAGTTAAAAAACACAAATCAGCTCACTATTGAAAAGTTTATTTGTTGGGGGAGGGGGTTGAATTTTGTATCACTTGAGAATGTCACTATATCAATAAAACATGCATGTATAATTTTGAAATACTTAAGAAGAAGAGTTTTAAAGATTTTTCCTATATATATCTATGTAAAGATTTGATTGCACATTATGGCCCCATCTTATCCCCAGGGGTCATGATATGAACAAATTTGAATTAACTCTAACTGAAGATGTTTCCATATTAATATCACCAATATTATCTTTGCTGATCTTGAGAAGAAGATTTTGATAAAAAAGTTTTTTTTCTATGTAATCCTTTGTAAAACTTTGAACACCATTTTGGTCCCGCCCTATCCTCGGGGGTCATGATATGAACAAACTTGAATCTACACTACATGTACCTGAGGATGCTTCCACAAAAGCTTCATCTTTGCTAGCCCAATGGTTTTGGAGAAGTGATTTATAAAGATTTTTCCTATATATTCCTATGTAAACCCTTGATCAGCCATTGTGACCAGGCCGTACCCCCGGGGTCATGATTTGAACAAATTTGAATCTACGCTAGTCTACCTGTGGATGCTTCTACATGAGTTTAATATTTCCTGGCCTAATGGTTCTGGAGAAGAAGATTAAAAAAAAAACATTTCCTATATTTTCAATGTAAAACTTGGATCAGCCATTGAGGCCCCGCCCTATCCCCGGTGTCTTGATTCTACCTTTGGATGCTTCTACGTGAGTTTAATATTTCCTGGCCTAATGGTTCTGGAGAAGAAGATTTAAAAAAAAACATTTCCTATATTTTCAATGAAAATTTTGGATCAGCAATTGAGGCCCCGCCCTATCCCTAAGGTCATGATTTGAACAAACTTGAATAGACACTACCTGAGGATGCTTCCAAATGAGTTTAATCTTTCCTGGCTAAGTGGTTCTGGAGAAAATTTTTTATATAGATTTTTCCAATATATTTCTATGTAAAACCTTGATCAGCCATTGTGGCAAAGCCCTTCCCCCCTGGGGTCATGGTTTGAACAAATTTGAAACTACACTACCTGTGGATGCTTCCACATGAGTTTCATCTTTCCTGGCTCAATGGTTCTGGAGAAGAAGATATTTAACAGATGCCATTAATTTTTAGCTCTACTGGTCAGAGAACAGAAGAGCTTATGCGAAAGTAAGGTGTCCGTCCGTCTGTCTAGCTGTTCGTCTGTCTGCAAACAATTTTTCAAAATGCTACTCCTCCTACAGTTTTGGTCTGATTTCAATATAACTTGGCACACTAGTAGATTACACTATGATACGTTAAATTTTGCATCGGTTTTTTAATTTGATGAACGGTGTTGCCATGGTTACTAAAAATTGAAACTTCTGTGAAATTCCTTTAAAACGCTACTCCTCCTAAAATTTTAGTCTGATTTCAATATAACTTGGAACACAAATAGACTACACTAAGGTTCATAATTTAGTGCATCGAATTTTGATTTTGATGAACGGTTATGCCACGGTTACTAAAAATAGAATTTTCTGTGAAATTCCTTTAAAACGTTGCTCCTCCTATAGTTTTGGTCTGATTTTCTCAAAATAAAAATTTCTTTGAAGTTCTTTTAAAACGCTTCTCCTCTTACAGTTTTGGTCTGATGGCAATGACTTCTTTTCTCATCCTTTGTTATTAGTACAAACCAGTAGAGTTACAGTCCCGACACAGACTTCTGGTTCATCAATTCATAATTATCTCCCCTTGGAACAGGGCTTGGAAATTTGAATCCCCTTCACCTAAAGATACTTAGGCTTTGTGGCAAGTTTGGATCAAATTGACCCAGTGGTTCTTGAGAAGAAGATGAAAATGTGAAAAGTTTACAACAACAACAACAGCCAACGGACAAATTTAGGCTTAAGTGAGCTAAAAATCGGGAATGTCGATTTCTATCAACATTTGGTGATTTTACATTCATGAGAAACAGTTTTTAGTGTAAAGAACATGTCTTTTGAAATTAATTGTAAAAATAAGTTTAGACCCGAATGCACTAGATAATTTGATATGAACAAATCAAAGTTGTCTTAATGCATCTATGTATTTTCTTAAATTCATTCACTGATTATCATACAGTAAATCATTATTTTTATTTCTGAAGAACTGTCCATTATTACAAATTTATTGTGCAAAAAATTCTCACAAAGATAAAAAAAAATCAAAGTTAAAACTAGAAGTACTGTGAGCAATAAGCTCACTATATGATAACCACCACCCCCACCCCGGCCTCCCATATGGTTATAAAAGTTATATTTTGCTCAGGGGGGGGGGGGGGTCCGATATAAGTGGCAGATCAAAAAGTAAAATAGAAAATGCACAATGGCACTATGTTACAAAGATTTTATGAAAGTCTTATTAAATTTCGTTCAGTGGTAAAAGAGGCGTTGCGTAACAGACGGACTATCGGAGGGAGGTACAGACAGAAGGACAGACATCCCGATCACTATATACCCTCCCATTTTTCAATCGGGGTTATATAAATTGATCTACTTATTATAATTTCGTCCCTGACCTCAATAATTATTAGAGCCTAAAATTTCCTGATCTTCTGTGATGTAGCGAAAAAAATTAATACATATCCTTGTCGTTTACTTTCAAAACATTACTTTTAAAAGTGCAAGTTACTGTCGCATAGAGCATATACAATCTATCAATAGTTTGTATATTTTAAATGTTGTTATGGTCTTTGATGAGAATTAAATTGAACCTTATCTTACCGTTAAATTATGTGATGCTCCATCAAAATATTTTATAATGTAAATAAAATGCACAAAAATGACAAGATCTAAGGAGCATTAAAAATTGACACATGAAACATTCTAAATGAAAGACTTCACTTGTAACAAATTAAAACACGTATTAATACAAACTTTTGAACATTAGGTCTGTGGTCCTTTACAGTCATCTGATTATAAAGCAGGACTGCTTTTTTCCATATTGTTTTATTATACCCCCCGCTTGAAATGTGGGAGGGTATATAGTAATCGGTATTTCCGTCCGTCCGTCCGTCCGTCCGTCTGTTACGCTTTTGAGGTACCCATTTCTTATCCGCAACTCCTCTTATACCACTGAGTGAAATTTAATGAAACTTTCACAGAATCTTTATTAAATATTGCCATTGTGCACCTCCTATTTTACTTTTTGATTCCACACATATTTTGGGTTTCCTGGCCACAACAAAACATGTATTTTTCAATTATTACATATAGGAGCCGGGGGTATCATTAAGGGAGCTCATTGCTCACAGTACCTCTAGTTATACCCCCGCTTGAAAAGCGGGAGGGTATATAGTAATCGTTAATTCCGTCCGTCTGTACGTCCGTCCGTCCGTCTGTTACGCTTTAGGGTACCCATCTCTTATCCGCAACTCCTCTTATACCACTGAGTGAAATTTAATGAAACTTTCACAGAATCTTTATTAAATATTGCCATTGTGCACCTTCTATTTTACTTTTTGATTCCACACATATTTTGAGTTTCCTGGCCACAACAAAACATGGATTTTTCCATTATAATCATATGGGAGGCGGGGGTATCATTTAGTGAGCTAATTGCTCAAAGTACCTCTAGTTAAACCCGCGCTTGAAAAGCGGGAGGGTATATAGTAATCGTTAATTCCGTCCGTCTGTACGTCTGTCCGTCCGTCCGTCTGTTACGCTTTAGGGTACCCATCTCTTATCCGCAACTCCTCTTATACCACTGAGTGAAATTTAATGAAACTTTCACAGAATCTTTATTACATATTGCCATTGTGCACCTCCTATTTTACTTTTTGATCCGACACATAGTTTGGGTTTCCTGGCCACAACAAAACATGGATTTTTCCATTATAATCATATGGGAGGCGGGGGTATCATTTAGTGAGCTCATTGCTCACAGTACCTCTAGTTATTATTTGGGGTCACAAACAAGTCATCTGTCATGTAGTCATGTATTGGCAAAATTCCAAAGACTAAAAAATAATATTCATTAAGAATACTGTTGTGGATAAATCCTTAATCTGGTCTCCACATGCAGTGCAGAATTCTTATTGTGCAGAAAATGTCTTTCAGATACTCAGTATTATGGATTTATACGAAGTATCTATTCAAATACCTTGTAGTATTTTATTATTAAATAGATATAACCCTTTCATGAGGTCGATCCATTGATATATGTATTTCGACTTTACAGAAAAGCATATCGACCAAGCACAACCATTTGTATATTGTTCATACTAAAAACTAGAGGTACTGTGAGCAATGAGCTCACTAAATGATACCCCCCGCCTCCATATAGTTATAATTGCAAAGTCCATGTTTTGCTGTGCCCAGGAAACCCAAAATATGTGTCGGATCAAAAGTAAAATAGGAGGTGCACAATGGCAATATGTAATAAAGATTCTGTGAAAGTTTCATCAAATTTCATTCAGTGGTATGAGAGGAGTTGCGGATAAGAGATGGGTACCCCAAAGCGTAACAGACGGACGGACGGACAGACGTACAGACGGACGGAAATCCCGATCACTATATACCCACCCACTTTTCAAGCGGGGGTATAATAATGTTCAAACCAGATATGGCTGTTGTGTCATGTACTTTTGAGTTTACTTAGATATACATGTATCGAGTCTACATATATAAACGCCAGTGACACTTGTATTTTTATATGATGATCCCTTTAAAAATTCCATTTTGCATTTAAAGTAAGACAGTCTATTTTATAATTGTTTGATATTAAAGCTTTTATAAATATTGTCTTCTTGATAATAAGAAAATTTCAAAGTTAATATAAGAATCTCTCTTTAACAAGATACAAGTATTCTTTTTTTATTGTTAAAAAAAATTTGCATTTTAACCTTCGCCTAAAAAATGATGCATGAGCAAATCTATTGAATTTAAATTACTGTATGGTTTTTGTAAGTATTTTATTCAACATTTACTCTTTCCGCAACTGGCCACAGCACTTATTAATTATAACTTTAAAAGTACATGTATCCATAGCTTTTAAATAATTTCCAAGAATTTTTTCATAATATGTACACCCCTTTGTAAATTGGCCGTTTTTAATATTTCTCTAGACCAAGGTCCAAAGGGCAATAATTCAAACAGGTATGAATGTCTATAAGAATGAAAAAATACTATAATTAGTTTCCTAACTGTGAGAATGATTTTATTTTAAGCATATCTACAGTATATGGCAGTATATTCCATTTTTACACTATATATTTAATTAAAAACCAATTTTTATTAAAACTTGTGAAGTCAATTTTAGCTCAATTTTCAGGATTTTTTCACTGAATTATGCAGAATTCTTTAAATTTTCTTGTCCTTAAATCACATACATGATACTCAAATTATAAAATTGTGAAGACAAAAATTTCTAACCTCAAATTACTATGATTTTTTAACAAATTCAAATCTTAAAAACTTTATTTTGCACATGACCTGTGATTTCACTGTAATGCCTTTAAGATAAATTATTTTGAAATAATGTAAAGAAACTGCAAAGATTTCTGCATTTTATGGTGTTTTAGGCATAAAAAATTAGCAACAAATGACACCGCAACAGTTTTTTTTAGGAAAAAGCATTTTTCATTGAAATATATAGTGGAAAAATAAAATTATGACTCAGTTATGGCCAGGTATTGTATGTCTCTCTGTCCTCTACTATTTTACCACTGTAACAATGAGTGGGTATTAAAGAAACTAAATTTACATCACATGAGGAGGGGATATCGGCATAATATTTTCACTAAATGGTGAATTCTTCGAAGATATTTCAAATGATTTGCCCTATCAGTGTTATACACTGTTACTACATTTTCATTAATATCACCATAAAGTTCAAATTTTGAACTTTATGGTGATATGAATACGATATAATGGTTGTTCTCTTATATTCTCATTATACCCTTCAACATCCTTTTATAACCAAACTTGGCTCTAATGGATTATGATTTTCATAAAGCTAAATCACAATACTCTTTACTTATAACATTGGCTGTGCTATCTGAAGTCTTCATTTTCCCTCCAAAAAATTCCATTTCTATATATTTCAATGTAAAATTTCTACAATAAATCCTTTTTGAACTCCAGCTATGCTCCTAGGCCGAAATATTGATTTGAGTCATTCAATTATTTATATGAAAACATTAATATGTATGGTTTTTTTGCGCAGCGTTTTTAAAAGATTTTTAAATTACGTCATCTGATTTTTATCCTGATTATAGTGATCGCTATCGTGCGATTTACACTAATTACTAGATTTAGTCTATTTATCAAATTCAGGTACTGTTTTGCAATTCATGATTTGCCCCATGCAGCCTTGTGATTGCTGTGGTATTTATTGTTAGTTTTTGTTGTTAATCAAAACATTTACATACCATTCATATAAACATATATCCAAGTAAGTTGCTTTGAAAAGACATGTTAGAAACCAAACTCATCAAACTTCATTATTTCAGTGTAAAATTTCACTATAACTTACATATGATAGTTATGGCTCTAGTTTGGTACGCCCATTTTCTAAATGCAACCATTTTTAAAATCTAGAGCGGCTACTTCTAAATAAGTTTATAATACAGGGCTTTGAGCGAACCTTTATAAAAGTCATCATAAGCAAAGTGCAAATTATATGTTCGAACGTTAGCTGAAAATCCGATCTGCTTGGACCTCCTAAGCTTGTCGATTATCTGTATTTTGTACAACCACTTGTTCAACTACAAGGTAATCTCTCTTCCATAGGAAGTGGGAGTGATTCCAGTTATATGGTGCTGTATACCCTATTCTTATGGCATGACTACATTGAACTCATTTGCAAACGGTGTAACGGAATTGTTTGTAATGTTGCCTTGAACATCCATAGAATATCCGTAAAGTATATCTTCGTTAAAATAAAATGCCAATTTTCCTTTCGTTTTTGAGGTTATTATAATGATCGTTTATTAAGTCTAGCTATATGAAAAAATATATGGAGATAACGCACAGTATTTGAGCTGAAAAGTCCATTAAAATACAAACCAAGAGCAGAGCAAATACGGATTTCTAACACATCAGAGGTGGGCCAGGTGCAATGAAGGAGTGAGCATCCCCTGCCGACGGAAAAATACGTCGACGATTCAGTGTGTAAATAATGGTCTAACAATTAGCATGAAAAGCGTCAGTCAGCGTTTATCTTAATGATATACTAGTACTGTATTTGTTAGCAATGTCATTATATCGACCATAAAACTAACGAAATGATGACACTTAACTTGATTGCTCTACTTTTACGTCGTCTTCTTTACTTGTCAGTAATATCTCCCGCTTTAGAAATTTTCATACGAACAGCATGCTCTGCGTATCTAAATGAGATTGTATTTTATCAATCTGATACTTCGAATATTGCATTATTTTAGCAAACGGAAAGATTTAAGGATCATTTTCATGTATACATACTGTACTTGTATTTGAAAATTGTTTGTGATGTTTAAAAAGCCCGATTTCAGTGGATACAATTTTCTACCCGCCAAATAAAAAGAGTTGTATTAAATGAAATTATACTTGCACTGGTTTAAAATTATAATTCAATTATTTATAAATTCTTTTTTGCATTCAAAAAAGTTTAAATGGCCAAAAGTTATTTATACTGAATTAGACCGGATAAAATGTAGGCAGTAATCGAAAGTTGCGTGTGTAATTCTTTAAATGATGATAAATAAACACTTTCGTATTTTAAAATCCTGTAAATGCAATGAAAAAAAAATAAAAGGAAAACAAAACTTAATAAATGATTTGCAATTAAAATGACACACAAAACCTAAAATGTAAAAACATACTTTCTTTCGAGCAGGATTATATTTCAACAAGGCAGGCATACACAAAGTTGACTCGAAAATATTATTACTTAGTCTATATTTTATCAGTTTTGATACCCTTCAATTAATGGGGTAAATTAATAACAGATTTGTTAATTTCGACACCCTCATTTTGTAAATATTTTCCATAAATGCTTCCGTAATACAATACGTCATAAACATTCCTGTTTGATATCATAATTTTCTTAAATTTCAGTTAAATTATCTTAGAAATCGAAACCATTTCAAAATATGTATTAGAAATTTGTTGAATACAAAAACATTTTCGCAATCAATTATTAATTTAATATTTTTAATTCAAAATTTTATTGCTACATACTTTGTTGTTCATGTACACATCAATTTTAAAGGAAATCTTTGAATAAATAAATTAGCGTTGTCTCTCTTTCACTATGTAATTTATAAACGTAAAAAAAAACATTACTGTATACTTAATTATACACTGTAAACAATATACAAAATAGTCAAGGCTTAGGTTCCCATAACTTTCAATTTACCTTTTCTTCCAATAAAATCGATTTTTTTTTATTAAAAATGGGCAAAGAATGACCATAAAAATTTTAATATAATTTCTAAAAGTCATCACTTTTGACAATTTTCACATCAATTTCTAAAATTGATATTCATAAAATGCTATATATCTTATTTACATTTTCGTTCCATATTTGATGAAAAAGTATTTGATAAATGTTTCATGTCATATTCTTTCAGCTATATCGACTAGGCTTTGTGTTTTTAAAGCAAACTGCTACTAAGTCTTTGTGTCCTTTCCGTAGGATAAACATTATTGAAAATAAATGTGGTTTTATTGCAAGTTCCTTGAAGTGTTCAGTCTAACAAATCAAAATTATAGGTGTTTTCATTTGAAACGGGGATTTGCTAGTTTTAAATGAGGTCGAAACAAAGAATAAAGAGAAGAGTACATGTAGAATGTCTTTGGAAGTATTGAACACTGGTCAACACAAGATAATTTTCAAAAGTTTGAATGTAAATTAATGCATTAAAAAATTACAAACTACAACGATTGTCTGCCTGAAACAGTATGCGCAAAGTAAAGGAAATTACATCAACACCAATAAAATTTGTACTAAAAGTTAAAAAAATATTCAAAGACATGTCAATATTTATATTTTAACAATGTTGAAACATTATTATAATTACTACATTATAAATGTACATAATCAAAGTCTTTTCTTCTGTCTTCTTTGTGGTTCTATTTCTTTCACTCTGCTGGTCATTCAAGCCCTGAAAAATACTACAAAGTAAAACGTTAAACAGGGTACTTTCTATTCTAAGTTTATTCATACAACACAAAGCAAAAGCAGAGCCAACACGGACCTGTGAAAGCGTAAGTAGGATAAGGTGTCATTGGGGAGTAAGTATCCCCTGCCGATCAATCACACTCGCTGTGTACTCCTTATCATGTCCATGCATACGAGGAAAATCCTTATACTATAAATCAATGTACGCCTTACTTTTAAAGTTTGTGGAATTTGCTAATAGACATCAAACTCCTACCAAGATAAATTCTGTGTGTCCACTAGTATGTTTTATTACCCAATATTTTAATTTGTTTAGTGTCCTAAACATATTTCATTTTTTTTTCTACTACCATTCAATAAATGAAAAAAAAAATAATCCGAAAGTTTATGATTTTAATGCAAATATACTGAAACATGTAAGACTACCTGACCTATCCAAGCACAGTACATGTATCTCGTAGAAATAAAATCATCGTTTTAACGTATGCATGTACATGTATGTTTCAATGAATCATGAAGCCAGCAACTGGATGAGGGAAATGAAGAAATGAACTAAATTTCCGATGAACGTGATTATTGTGTTACCACACAACACATCATCACCAATATTTCCTATGAGCAAAAGAAATAAGCATGATGCAAAATCATGATGACAATCAGTACTACACCCCTAAATCAATCGGCAATCATCGGCTTACACTGCTCCGCTCAAAACAAAACTCGGATGTTTTTGGTTGTGGACTAAGTACATGTATCAAGTTGAAATATTTTCATCGGCACTTCATCTCATCTCGTTTCATATTTTGTATAATTTTTGTTGCCTTCTTGTATATTTGATTTGAGTACAATTTTCTGTTAGTAGTACAGTACTTAAAAGCACAAACCTTTCGTTGAATTTGCCACAAAGAAAGTCCTAATTCAAAAGTACTACAGTTGAAGGAAATTTCGTATTATGGTAAAAGATGGCAGAGCACAAAACACGTCCGGGGTTTAGTATGTGTCACTCGAAAAGCTCCGAGTGCCTCTTCGATGTCGGAAATTTTGACGTCATGGACATGCGCACCGTAAATAGTGTGCAATTTCTAAGGAAGTTCTGTCTACACGAGTAATAAAAATGTGAAATCTAAAAAAAGAGTTAGCAGTGTTAAGCAGTTTTCTTTAATTACGTATTTGGTAAGTACGAAAAATTCAAGCAATTTGAGTAAACTAAATGTTAAATCATGCAATGCTGATTTATTGATAATAGAAAATATTTTTATATCTATCTGTTCTCACATGAGATTAATTTTGCAAATTTCGTATTTTTATACAGCAGAAAGTGTCTTGGAAACAGAAGGTCCTTTATAAGGCTTATGCTAGCATTTATGTCGTGCATTGCAAGACAACTACTTAACCCTGTCGTTAGCTGACCCATATGAATTGACATAATGGTTGTAAACACAAGAAAAACAACAAGTTTGTTATTATTAGTTTCAAAGATCGATATTTTGCATTGGGTCAAAGTGATGAAAAAAACATCAGTAAATTGACGAATATAAAAACAACATGTATTTATTTAAACGTTATTAAATCGTTAGGAGGATATTCCTTTGTAGCAACAAATACTATAGTATATATACTTAACTACTGTACATGTAAATGTTTAAAAGTATTGAAAGAAATTACAACGGTTGTTTTATTTTGAACACAGTGTCGTAAATTGAAAGTTCTGGAAGATACTGACCTTTGAAGAAGGATACTGGAAACCAGTCAGACTAAAAAGAGAAAGTTTTTGAAAATGTAAGTTGTGAGTTCGAGACACAAAATACTGATTATAAATAATTTAAGATCTTTCTAGGTATTGATGTATAAACGAAAGCAAGAAACATCTATTTACAAAACAAAGGAGTATATATGGTAAGAGCCAATTTTGGCCCCCTAAAAATCAACATTTTAGAATGACATTTAGATATGTTTAATTGATATCTATTTTGTAGAAGAGATTATATTAAAAATATTTCCAATATATTTTTCCACATTTATATGCACCCACTAGCTGTAAATGACATGAGAAATAATGCTATTTTTGCTATCTAACAAAAAAGCCAAAAATATGCCCTTTTCTTGATGTTTTTTCTTATGGGAAACATAGTGCGCATTGTAGAACATACATAATTTTTCTGTCACTAATTAGTATTGGATAGATACATCTTTGGTAAAAATATAAAGCTTGTTCTAGGTTGCGCTCTATATTTTCTGGAAGAAAAACTGCTTGAAAATAAGCAGTTTTATACAAAATATGCTGAAATGGCGGGAAAACGTGATTTTTATGATGTCATATGTCTAAAATAACGGCATTTAGATCAAAATGAAAATGACCAATAAAGGTTGCATATACAGCTGTACAAATTAAAGCTATATATAAAGTAAAATTAAGATATTCATTTGAAGGGGCCAATTGAGACACTTACCATAGATCGCTCTTTGCAATACTTTTTCTTTTGGAACCAATCTGTAATTATTAAGATACAATATTTTGTTTATAAACTTTTGTTGATCACTTATCTATTATTATTAAAAATCATTTTCGTTTAAATTCATTGAAAATAATACTTTCCGGTTAAAATGAATCTTAAATGAGACAGTGATTTGAATTTTGTGTACATGAACCTAATCTTGACTTCATATTAGATCAAATGATTGCATTGATGACCTCACAGAGATTTTCCTGAAAATATTCTGTTCAGAGAAATTCTTTCCTTTATTTCTACATAGGGTATACTTATCAGACATCGATCGAGTTCCACAGATTTCTAACAGCAGCAGAACAAGAAGGCACCAACGTAGTTATCTGAGTACTTGCTTTCAAATAACACTATAAGGTCAACTGAAATATATTTCCAGCATCGTAGATCAAGACCACAGTACACTATGCTTCTCTCTGATCTGTGTCGCCCTTCCTCCCTTAAAGACACTCCGCTGGCAAAATAGTCCAAAATTTTAATGCATGTAGAAAAACTCAATGATAAATTAAATTTGAAATCTTTTAAGATAAAGTGCAATTTGTTATTCTTTATTCCCAATCAATACTGATCATACCCCATGCTTCATATCAAGAAAGCTTCATCCTCGCTGAAAAAAAATGTCCAAATGTCTGACAAGTTTTTTCGGCATTAAGCGTACGAAAAGTAGTCCCGGGAATTTGACACTATATAGGCTGCGCATGTTCATGATGTCACGTTTACATATATCATTGAAGAAGCAACGCACAGTCCTTTTGATAAATGCTCGCATCTCGCTCTTTTGCCTCGCTCTTGCTTGAATAAGGATCATATTTTGAGTGTAGTGTGTCTTAATTGCCATATAATATAAGGTAAGTACACTTTTTCCATTATAAAATTTATCCTAAGATAACTTTACATAGTTCGTTTTCATAGTTTACCAAAAAAAAAAAAAATGAGAGAAATATTTTCAAGTTTATACCTTCAGTGTATCAATGAATAATTTCTCTAAACTTTTAAAACCACAAAATAAAGTATCAATTAAGCTAAGCAAAGAAATGACCAGGATCTCTTGGGAATCTGTGTTTGCAACATTTTTTTAAAAATCGATCTAGGCTTTACAATTGTTTTATAAAGATCATTTAACTTATTGTGCATGGTATATAGCATAAGTCCTCAAAACTTCTGGATAAAGACATAATTTTTAAAAAATAAAATACGGAGATAACGAACAGTAATCAAGGAGATGTTTGTAAAGCACTTATTTCACTTCCTCCAGATAATTGAAATTTTTCTAAGTCCAAGGGGCTTAACTCTGTCAAAAATGGCTCGATCATATCAAAACAACACGAGACCTAGATTTTTGAACGATAAATCGGTATACGAAATTTCATTTCAATCTGCAATTTCTGCAAAGAAAATGAAAGGAAACTGCAAATAGTTGATCTTTCTTAATTCCATTGAGCATAACTCTACCCAAAGTGGCTTGATCGTACCCAAGACAAAACTTGACATAAATGTTCTTATGATTAATCTGTTTATAAAATATAATTTCAATATGTGTAACCTCTGCGAAGAACAGAATAAATGAACAGAAACTGATGGTGGACCGACAAACCGACCGACAGAGATCAGCAAAGCAATATGTCCTCCATTCTTCGTAGGGGGGCATAAAATCGGGAGCAAAGCAAGTACGGACCTCCAAACACATCAGAGGTGGGATCAGATGTCATTAAGAAGTGAGCATTCCCTGCCGACCTGTCTTTCATATTAAGATTCTACCACTTGTCGGTGGAGATCAACAGTTTTGACCCATATTTGGCACTAATGGTTTTAGAGCAGTAAGGGATCCTTTTCGTGTTTCTTCCTTTAAATTTTGTAAAAAAAAGAACCCGTGTTATCTTGTGCATGTAGATTTGTCCTTACTTTACAAGGCTCCTTAAAGTTAATTGTACGTTTAACGTCACCCGGACGCGTAGGTTTCGGAGAAATTGGCACTTTGAAAAAAAAAACATCAACAAAATAAGTCATTTTTTACTCCTCTGTTTGCTCTTAATTTCACCCCCCCCCCCTACAAAAAACTATACATTCCATGGAAATAGACAATTTTTGAACCCCTTGTGCCTCCTTTCTATGATTTATAGTTGACGTTTTTCACCCAGTCTACAGATATACACATGTAATTTATATACTTATGCCAAAAAGTAAAAGTAACTTTAGTTGATTAACCAAATGAATTATATACTACATTGTAATTAAAATGCACACAAAGTTAAGATTCTAGCTTTATATAACCAAATAATGTAATAACGAATTTTCACGTGGTTTAATTTTCGTTGATTTCGAGAAATGAAGAGACGAAGGAATTCTTGTCCAAAACCAAATCCCCACGAACCAAGATTTTTTCCTCAAATCACCAAAAATAAATCCCATGATATGTGATTTTACAGATAATTACAGATCTACGTTCCTTTTCGCCTTTATAATCTTTTACCAAAAGGAAGAAAATAAAACGCACAATACATGCATATATTCTGTTGGTCTTCAGTATGTCTCGAGTACTATGGTCATTTCAAAGCGATTTATATTTTTAAAATTCCTTAATTTCTTGAATTTCTCAGTTTTTTTCTCGACCAAGTTCAAATTGATAACCCTCCTCCCATTTTTAAGGAAGAAGATTATTGAAGCATTGGAAAAGAAATTGTATTCATAAGTTTTAGTGCTAATAAAGCGCAGTTCTTTATATATTTTTTATATTAATCAATTAATTCTATAACGTCTGTGCATTGATCGACGAGTTCATGAACACATAATGGATGACAGAAAAAGAAACTTCAACAATAATAAGTTTAGCAGTATTGAGGCTATAACCACAAAATCTTTCTGCCCCATTAAATATTTCAAACCCAGATTTTGAGTGACATTTGTAATAATGCATTTTATTACCTTTTTTAAAAACTATTTGGGTGTTACTTGCTTTGAGGATGATAATTATAGCATTAAAACTTTTTTTTATTTTTATCATTGCGTTTTTGCAATGATTATGAGATCATAAAATCATTCATTTTGTATTCTAACGTTCTTGAGGAAATCCACAGAATTAACATTAATATCAATTTTAAATCTTTTACTTTTAATAGTCACTTATTTATTTGAGTGAATTAACACCATTCTAATGAGTTTCTTTGGCATATATTATAATACTAAACACACTAAAAGGGATCTCGGATATTGCACGTTATAAATTACGATAACATACACTTTTCTATTCTTCGTATGAAGAGGAAAGTGTTAAGAAGGTAATTTAAACGGGAAATTTCTCTTGTACAGTCAAATAATATAAGTTATCCACCAGATAATCACAAAAAGTAATATGCAGTACGTCACCGAATTTATTTTGTTTATTTTTTTTTTGAACGTCGATATTTTTTCACTCCTATGGAGTCGCCGCCAACTTTATGATGGAGAGCTGCTAATTTTGGCCTATTCTCTCCAATTACGGCCGTTAAGGAGGAATGCCACACCAACTTTTTATTTTATAGATCTCTGAGTCAACCTTTTAAAACAATGGTTTCAGCATTGAAAGGCCGACATAAGCTCTTATTTATTTTACATGAATTTTTTCAAAGAAAACGAAAAAAATTCATTACATCAAAATTAAATGCTTTCTTGTAAAATTTTTGCTGTAAATGAATGCATCACATGAATACCTAATGAAATATGTTAAGAAAGTCTGGTTATACTTTTAAATTTTTTTTTATAAAAAATTATTTATGAAAATAAAACACATAATTTGTGAATATTTTTTAAACTTGTGGTTAAAATCTTCTTAAAACAAGCTACAACTGGGGTGAACATGTTCATTAATCATATTTATAAAAGAAATTGAAACGAAATTGAGAAATTTTAGAGAAATTAATATTTTTTAATTTTGGCCAATCCCGAGCAAAATTTAACCGATCCCGACCATAATTGTACAATTATTGGAAATAAATAGCATTTTCCTAAAAACACTGGTCTGATTAGGTGTTATAAGGGTTAAAACATTATAGAACCTGACAATAAAATAGATTTCTTCATTGTAAATACTTGAAGAGGCAAAAAATTAGCATTTTATTCATTTTGTGTTAATTTTGATCGGGATCAGTTTTATTTTGATCGGGTTAGGTCCAAATATTAAAAAAAATTAATTTTTCTAAAATTTCTCAATTTCGTTTCAATTTCTTTTAAAAATATGATAGACAAACATGTTGTCCTTAGTTATGACTAGTTTTATTGTGTTTTTAACCATAGGTTTAAAAAATATTCACAAATAATGTGTTTTATTTTCATAAATAATTTTTTATAAACAAAATTAAAAAGTCTAAAAAGACTTTCTTTACATATTTTATAAGGTATCGTGTGATGCATTCATTTACAGCAAAATTTTTACAAGAAAGCACTTAATTTGGATGTAATGAATTTTTTTCGTTTTCTTTGAAAAAATACAAAAAAAATCATATAAAATAATTAAGAGCTAATGTCGGCCTTTCAATGCTGAAACCATTGTTTAAAAAGGATGACTCAAAGATCTCTAAAATAAAAAATTGGTGTGGCATTCTACCTTAAGCTGCAGATCTGTAGCTCGCTGGTGTGAAAAAAAAATGGTAAGGACGACCAGAGAGCTACAGTACCACCCATAGAAAACTCTGCTCGTTTTTACATTGTTGATTAATTCTAACATAGTTGATTAATTTCTCTAATTCTTATCTCAACTGTACAAAAACTCGATTTCAAAATATTCATTTGACCCATCATTTTAACTGTAGAAGATCGGTCTTTACAGACCGTGGATATCGGCCTGGATAGCTCAGTGGCTAGAGCACCTGACTAGTAATGCGGGGATCCCGGGTTCGATTCCCGGTCCAGCCATGTGTTTTCTTCGTACATTTCTCTTCTCCTACTTCAAAACTATCATACGGTATTTCATATCTGCACTAAGCGCGTTGAATCATATTATCTTGCCGTACAAAATGACAGTGTACATGGGCAAAAATTTCGGTGATTTCCATTTCAGGCCCAGGAGAGCTATTAACAAGGGCTTAGGGAATGTTTTGTTGTAGAAATTGTACAACCATATGTTAGGAACAAACATTTGGTATTAAATATTTTGAGATGGCGGGTTTAACATTAACATAGCCAATAACTGTGGAGTGGGTGAGGCTATGGCTTTCATATTTCACAGATGTATTCCTTGTGAATAGACTTTTCTTTGGGAACCACCAAATTTGAACTCTAGACCTTGGAGTTTTGACTTTTTACAAAAAAATACCACACTTTAACCTTTGGCCATAACTTTTGAAACGTTGGTGCTACAGATTTCATACTCCACATGTGTATTCCTTTTGACGAGAATTTTAGCTCGTATAAATATTTTTTAAACTTTTGATCTTGGCAATAGAGTTTGACCTACTTTTTAAAAAGTTGAACCTAGCCTATAACTATTGAGTGGATGGGGCTATGGCTTTCATATTTCACAAGTGTATTTGTAGTGACAATACATTTCTTTGGGTACCACCAAATTTCACCTCTTAATTAATTGACCTTGGAGTTTGACCTACTTTTATAGAAACCAGAAGTCTCTGTCGAGACTGTAGCTCTACTGGTTTGTAATTATCATAAACCAATGCACTATTATATGTAAGTTAGTGTAGTCTACTTGTCTTAAGTGCCAAGTAATATTGAAATCAGACTAAAACTGTAGAAGGAGTAGCATCTTAATGGTATTTCTTAGAAAATTCTATTTTTAGTAACCATTGCAACACCGTTCATTGAGATCAAAAACCGATGCACTGTTTTATGTATCTAAGTGTGGTCTACTTGTGTGCCAAGTAATATTGAAATCAGACTAAAACTGTAGAAGGAGTAGCGTTTTAAAGTAATTTCTCAGAAAATTCTATTTTTAGTAACCATGGCAACACCGTTCATCGAAATCAAAAACCGATGCACTGTTTTATGTATCTAATTATGGTCTAGTTTTGTGCCAAGTAATTGAAATCAGACTAAAACTGTAGAAGGAGTAGCGTTTTAAAGTAATTTCTCAAAAAATTCTATTTTTAGTAACCATGGCAACACCGTTCATCAAAATTAAAAACCGATGCACTGTTTTATGCATCTTAGTGTAGTCTACTTGTGTGCCAAGTAATATTGAAATCAGACTAAAACTGTAGAAGGAGTAGCGTTTTAAAGTAATTTCTCAAAAAATTCTATTTTTAGTAACCTAGCAACACCATTCATCAAACACCGATGCACTAGTTTATGCATCTTAGTGTAGTCTACTTTGTGCCAAGTAATATTGAAATCAGATCAAAACTGTAGAAGGAGTAGCATTTTAAAGGAAATTCACAGAAAATTCTATTTTAAGTAACCATGGCAACACCGTTCATCGAAATAGAAAACCGATGCACTATTTTATGTATCTTAGAGTAGTCTACTTGTGTGCTAAGTTATATTGAAATCAGACTAAAATTGTAGAAGGAGTAGCGTTTTGAAAAATTGTTTACAGACAGACGAACAGACAGACAGACAGCCAGACGGACGGACGCCGGACTCATTACTATCGCATAAGCTCTTCTGGTCTCTGACCAGTAGAGCTAAAAATAACAACACTTTAATATTGGCCATAACATTTGAACAGTTGGAGCTAGGGCTTTCATACTTCAGTATTCATTGTGACAAGACCTTTCAGCTGCTTTATATATTTTTGACCTTGACCTAAGAGTTTGACCAACTTTTTAAAAACTTTTGCCTTAGTGATAACTTTTGAACAGTTAGAACAAGGGCTTTCATATTTCACAGGTGACTGTATTCCTTATAACAAAACCTTCCTTTGGGTACGAACACTTTTGACCTTGACCTTTGACATGTATTTGTGAGAATTCAACCATCGCCATAAGCTGGTACACGGTGGCTTCAGTGTTTCACAAACTTGTTCATACTAATTGTTAGTCCATTATTTACACACTGAATTGGCGATGAATTTTTGCGTAATTCCCCGGGCATGAAAAGGAGCTAACGGCGGATGTGACCAGTGGGCAGAAGATGCTCACTCCTCGATGGCACCAGATCCCCTCTTCGATATTTTGGAGGTCCTTCTTTGATCTGCTCCTGTTCTGTGTTGTTCTATGAACTTTTGAGCTTGAATACTGTCATCACATGCATAACAAACTAAGGCAAATTTTATCAACAATTATGTGCTGTTTTGTAAGAAATATCGTGAAACTGATCACGGATACAGGTTTGAAAAGTCACATTCAATTTTAACATTGTGTAAGGCTTCCAATTGCAGCAAAATCAACAACACAACGTCGTCTCAGACTCCGTATAAGGTGTTTTATATCAAGCATGGTGATCTGGTTCCACTACTGCTGCAGTGCAAAGGTCAGCTCCGCTACGTTGTTGACGTTATGTCGTTGTTTCAAACGACAACCATAAGTGTCCCAAACGTGTTCTATTGGTGACAAATCTGGCAATCTCGCAAGACAATAAAAGATCTTAACATCATTCTGATGAAGGACAGCTTGTGTGTTGTGCGATATGAGGACGGGCATTGACAGTGTCCATGCGAGGCGGGATTGTCGGTGACGTTGAGTTAGTGGTACTGCTATGAGAGGTTGTCGAGCTCGAACATTTAGCAAACCTTGATGGTTTAATTACACTTTCTCAACATAACGTACCTCAGCCCAATTGCACGGCGTAACTCGTCTGCAACTTTAGAAGCAGCCATGAAACGGTTACGTCTCGACGTTGTAACAGTAAAACGATTTTGCCTAACCGTCGTTTTTCGTGGACGTCCTGAGCGCTGACGATTAGTTACATGTCAAGTGGTCCGGAATCGTTTTAAAAGTCGACATATGGTGAACAGATGCACAAGAAAAGTGTTAAGCAACATTTTTTGTGAGCAACCGGCGTAAGCATCTCTATAGTCATTCAACGTTTATTTTTTAAAAGTCCTGCACGTTTCCCATTATGACGTTTTCTTTTACAAGCGTGCTCAAAGAGCTTTTCAAGTAAACAATGTGCGTTCGAGCTAGCTGCAGAACTGTAGCTTTCTGCTTGAGAAAATTCGGACAGATAAAGCAGAGAGCTATAGATCCAAGCGTTGTAAAACCTTCGATTTACGCCGATGATTTTTTGTCGCTCACTTTGGGTATTTTTGTGTATTTTATACTTTCCCAAGTTTTTAAAATTATTTTAAATGGTATCTGATAATTAATCATACAGTAAACTTCAGTTCCTGATCATTTATTTACCTCTCAACGCTAACAAATGGCTGTTTGTGGTTACGAACGTCGAAATAGAACTCTTTTAAACCGACATTACAAAAGAATATATCAGACTGTTTTGGACCGTTAAAAGGTGAACAAAGTATCAAATATCAGAGTTAAATATATGAATTATTATAGGATACCATTCTTAAAGCCAGAGAAAGCTTAAATTACACGTAATAAATACCTAACGTAGCGACAAAAAAATTGTCGGCGTAAATCGAAGGCTTTAACAATGCTTGGATCTGTAGCTCTCTGCTTTATCTGTCCGAAATTTCTCAAGCAGAGAGCTACAGTTCTGCAGCTATGTTCGAGCATAACCTATTGTATTGTTGAATTGTTACAACGTTGGACGTCGGTTTCCGTTCGTCATGTTAAAAAAAGAATGTGTCTTTTGTTACCTTTTCTATATTGTTTTTAGGTAGAAACAAAATAAAACAATTTCGAAAAATATTTTTTAAATTATACCTATGGAAAAACAATTGCTTAACTTATTTTGCTCAGTATACAATGAAATGGAAACATAACAACAATTAATACTAAGTTTAAAGCAAGTTAAAAAAATATTCTACTCATGATTTCATACATGTTATCATTTAAAGTAGGACCAAATAGATAGGTCAAATTTTTCCTCAAATTCAATTTTTCTGAAACTTTGACATTTTGTTTTTGGATACAAAATCTCTCTTTATATATGATATGAAAGAAATTCAACCGCACATTTTTTGCCCACGTAGTCTGAAATATGGCCTATCAGACCCCTGTAAGAAGATTGTGAAATCAGACATTCGACTTGAGAATGAACCTAATTTTAGAATTTTCTATAGATCTATTGCAAATTTTTGCCCACGTAGTCTGAAAAATGGCCTATCAGACCCCTGTTAGAAGATTGTGAAATCAGACATTCGACTTGAGAATGAACCTTATTTTACACATGTAGAATTTTCTATTGATCTATTGCAAATTTCTGTGATACTTTTCATAAAGATAACCTATTTGTTACCTCAAATCAGTAAGTCACATTGATACTGGAAAATTTGGGTAAAATATTAAGTAAAATAGAACATACATTGTGTCAGAAACTGAAAATTCACATGTTAATATCCGACAGTTTAAGTTTTCTTAAGAGAAAATGTATAATTCAATTTTTACAAAAAATCAACAGAATGATTCAAATGAGTCCTAGAATAAAATGTGTAAAAACAAAGAAAAATGAACCGATGGTTTCAGATATTTTGGTGATTAAAAAAAATTCAATGGCAAAAAAAGTTAAAGATTCAGTAGATGACGTCACAATATTTGACCTTTGACCTCTTGATATGACCTTGACCTTTGTAGTACATAAAGAATAGAGACTCTTTATATATGTGTCCAAATATCACCCCTCTATTATTTATGGAACAAAAGTTGCACTGCATTTTATAACAGACTGTTACATGCTTAATTTTGCACTTAGATAGCGTAAACACATTCCAAAATGTAAGCTCCCAAGTGACCAATATATAGGTTTCTCTGATTTTTTCACAAAATCGCCAAAACTTATTATTTTTCTTTCAAGGATCACTTTTTTTGGTCAATATAGTAATATTATTCTTTTTTCCTCTTATACTTTTAAGAAATGGGTGGAAATAGAATCCACGGGTGTTTTGTCCTACCTTAAGATTTATTTTACTGAACTAAAAAATAACGTCTCATTTTCCCATGTGCACTTTCTAACTCAACCACAAATAGATCGTCTGCTGCGGCCGATAATAAAGTTGCTTATGATTCTGTGACTCTTTTTACAAATAACCGTACGACTACTACTAAAATTTCACCACTCTGTAATTTTTGAAAGATATTTTTTTTCTAAAATCATTAATTACAATTTAATCATTATTAATTTTAATGTAAAAGAATTTCGCAGTTAAGAATTACAACTGATTTCATTTTTAACCTCTCGGAATTTGAAGGTTGTCATGATTTGGAAAAACACACAATTCTGGTGGGAACTCAATCAAATATGCAGCAATATTCTTTATTCAAATATATTTCTTTCAAAACACAAGCAGAAGGTCAAAGTGCAGTCAATTTAAATGGAGTTGATTAAGATATGCACATATTTTATGTGTCTGTGAACAATAAATGTTTCTGCAGAAAATCCAGACTATGTAAGCATGATCACTCTAGCACAACTCCCTCCAACGTTTTTTTTACTTAGATAAGGGATATTTTTTTAACTAATGTTGTCAAACAATACGGAAGCCTATAGGTGACAGAATAATATTTTATCTGGCGGCCGCCAAATACTAGAAATCATTTGATGGGCGCCAGGTAACTTTTCTGGCCGCCGCATAAACTATTAATATGGCGGTCGCCAAATAATTTTCTGGCGGGCGCAAAATAATTTGTTTCTTCTTAATCGCACATATCGGCCTTGGTAAAAAAAAGACAGATGATAGATAAACTTAAGGACTTTAAGACAGAATGGCTCTAAAACCGGAAATTTAGTAGACACTTCAAGGACTCCCCCTGGTATTTTAGAGGGATGGCAATCTGTACACTCCATATCAACATATAACTGCTTCAGTTTAAGAATAAATGTGAAGCACATAAATTTCCCTTAGCATTAATATATTGGAACTGATAACATTTCTTTCTAAATCTTCAGCTAACATCGTTTTGTTTATTCCCGCAATACATTTAAGGTTCCTATATTCATAACTTCAATTAAGTTACGTTAACGTTTATATTTCTTCCATGTAGTTTTAAATCTATACAGTGCACTTGAATTCTTCTTCATGAAATGACACCGTCTTTTGGTATTGGGACTTTTGAAGGCTTCTTTCAAAAAAAAATTGTTCGAATATTGTTAATAAGATTGTCAAGCAGGGCCACAAATGCTCATCAAGTAACATGTATTTGGTCATGATTTGTTTTTCCCCCAGTTATTCTGTAATGTCATCATTCTTGATTCAGATACAAATCAGATTTATCTTCAACAATAGTTTCGTCCAATTAGAACATAATACCCGAGATTCATTGGGTGTGCATGTAAGTAAATCCACAAAGTAAGGATTATTCACACAAACACATAATTCATAGCTAGTTTAGCACAGTAAATCTTCACTTTATTCTTCAAAATAGTTTAATCTTAATATAATCGCAGCAAAAACATTTAAATAACTTTGATCTTATCAATATTTTTATATCACAATCATTACTAGCAAATTTAATGTTTCTTGCTTCATTACTCCTTTTAAAACTTTTCTATTTTATTTTTCTTCACAGTCAGGTAACTATCTATCAAATTTATACCTGAAGCTTGCACCAAACTAGAAGACATTATGCACTTCTTTTTCGACCTCGTACATGCTTATCTACAGTCTACTGCCCCTTACGCATACTTTCTAAAAAAATTTTTGCTAGTAGTCTATATATCAATCTGACCAATTCCTTCAAATGTTGATACAATCCATCTTTTAAAGAAACAATGGGGAAAAAACTACTATTGATAAATTGTTCAAAGAATATTTTACAAGTGGATCAAACTCTACTGAAATGGCGTCAAAAACTATCATAAAAGAAATCTCTAACATCAACTTCACTAAAGTAATGGCCAAGGTATGTTTTTAAAGCAAGAGAAACACCTAGGTCTATGCAATGAGGTAAAAAAATATTTGTTCCCAAAGAAGGATATTTGTCTAAGAAATTGCTTGAAACACTAATGCCTCCTTACGACAGATTATTGCGAAAGTTGAAGTTTATCAAATGCAAGACAATTCGATCTTAGGTAAAGAAATCAAAAATGGTTTTACCGAAAAAAAAAGATTTGCCTCGATGAATACCCTTTTCAGTATGAAAGCCGAGGCAACAACCGTTCAAAAGCAACAAATAAGCGGGTCATGCTCGGTCAAGGTAAAAAGGAGTGGAACCCAGGGAAACGGTCCCATCATAATAAATACTCAAGTGAAGTATGAGGATACTATCACAAAGCAATTGTATATTAATTTGTTGATCAATAATTTTATTAATAATTATTTCCAAGGTTAAACTTGAATTTTTTGCAAGAGTAGGTCGAACTCCAAGGTTATTAGTACCCAACGAAATCAAAAGGAATACACATGTGAAATATGAAAACCATAACTCCGACCACCAAATAATTATAGGAAGGGTTAATTTTGCGAGGATAAACAAACAGATGAACTGGCAAAATCTGAATCCCCCCAAATCTTCAATTACAGGGATATTGAAAACGCAACTGAAATATGAAATTGTACCACTTGAGTTTTAAAGGTGTTGAAACGTGATAACAAGGGACGTTTGCACTCGATTTTAATTATGCAAGTGCACCTTCGAATAATTCAGTTGCTCCATAACGCATAACAAATCTTGGTGCAAAAGAAATACTTGAAAACATTATAATAGTTCTTTAAAATTGTAAGACCCATTTTTTTTTTAAATGCTAATTTATTTTAGCATTTTTAGAATACTTTGTATTAGGATGAGATTTCAAATTCTCCTTTATGGATACTTTTCTGCCATAAGGATTTTCAGTCTGATGGTTTTGCATGAGAAAATATGCATTCTCTATTTTATTTGCTATAATTGATGGCTCTCTTATTTTCGAAAAATTACTACAAATATTCATGAAAATTTGCTGAGAGATAGCTTTATAATGCTATAATTGATTTGTGTTTTGATGTTTTGATTAAATATGTTAAAATATGCAGATTCTTGCAAAAAAAAAAATTCAAGGTCATTGATAGTTAAATTATATTATCTTGCGTGATTTACCAAAATATTTCTTACCATATCTAGAGTAGTGTCCTTTAAACAAAGTGTAATATTGGGCAACGACTGTATAATCAAAATCTTGTATATATGCCAAATCTGTCAGTTATTTCATATAAAAGGACAATGTTTCAAAAAGTTATTAATCGCAGATAAACTTTTTAAGTTTTCTTACGAAGTAGTAAAGTTTTTGTAATTTCATATCACTCACTTATTCGTTCATAACTAGTATGGTCAAGTCGTACAACTGTCAACTACAAAGCAAAGTAACTTTCCTCTTCTGTATTTTAGAAGAATTACTGCCCACAGTCGAAATGTTTTTCCCCAACGAACCAAAAAAAAAAGAGTACTTTACACTAATTGGCATAAAAAGTGTAACATACAATACTTTCATTTTATATTTACTGTAGCTTAAAAGTTTACTTATCTGTACGTATAATAAAAGAAGAAAAAATTAAGTTGCATCTGGACTTGAAGCCTTCCAAGAGCAATTAATTGTATAACGTATCTTAATATAGTCTACTTGTGATTAAAGTTATGCTAAAAACAAACCAAATCTATAGAAGGAGTAACGTTTTGAAATTATTTCTTAATAATTTCTACTTTTAGTAAGTACATGTAACTATAGCAGCATGTTCATCAAAATCAAAAACCAATGCACTATATTTTATTATCCGAGATTCTCTTGACTCTAACCCCTGTTTTTTGTATAATAACATGTAAAGGGGAGAGTCAGAGCGGAAATAATATTCAAAAGTGGAAAATCCGCGACTACAGCTGATGTCGCTTCTCTGCCTACCTTTTACAACTTTAGGCCAACTCTAGGCCATTCCCAATTTTTTCTCTGTTTAGGGTCCGCCCATCTTTCAAAAACTTAGCTACCTATTCGCAGAAAACATGCACACAAATCAGAAAATAATAATAATACAACACAGACTCTATAGTAATTAAAATGACGTAATTCAAAGGATATTTTATTTATCTTTTTTAAGAAAAGTTATCTTCTGCAGCAAAATCAAGGTATTAAATACTTAAACTATAATTCCAATAATAGCTTATTATACAGATATTTAGAAACATTGGCAGAAATCACAAATTTTGACCAGAATACTCTAATCAATTTTCCGACGCCAAATTCTGTTGTTGTTTTTTTGTGAAACCAAGGCGCACGCGGACGCTAAACGTAAGAAAATTAAACTTAGAATGGACTTATTTCGCAGAACTATCTTCCGGGACTCAAGAACTCGGTAAAGGGATGCAAATAAATAATCACTAATACGAAGCTATTACCATTTAAACGGCCCTATCGACGACAAATAAAGCCTCACTTGAATTTAGGTCTTTTCCTTGCCATTCTTCTTCTTCTTCTTTGCGCATGACGTCAGTACACAAATACGCAAAATTCCAATTGGTTTCAAAGTAACATGTGTTTAAAATTGTGAACTTTTCATAAAAACATAAAAGTGTTGTAGAAAAGCACAGAAAACAACAGAATGATGTTTCATTTATTTATTGAGAAGGCAAACGTCAAAATAGCCTCTACGCTCATATATGAGGAATAAAAAATTGGCAGCAACTTATGTCGTGGAAAGGACATTAAAGATTAAAAAATAATTAACTAAATTATTTTCAACAGCAGAGGTAACAAACAGTGCTCTGAATGCTTCTGTTTGTACCAGATATGTAAGTTTTCAAAAGGTACTCCTCTTTTACACTCAGACATTTATCACACTTGCTAAAGTAAATCGCAAAAGTGTTTTCCGCTTATTTTTCTTAAAGGACAATATTTCGAATGTAAAGCGCAAAGAAAGTATATTACAGCATTCGAAATAATCGAAAAAGATTTTATCCGTCCATAAAAACTTATGCATGCAGATCTCCAAAAGCTGATAGTTTCGCTTAGGTATCTTGATTTTACATTACATTACAAGTTTTTTTTTTAAATTTCCAATTGCCTTCAGATTCGTAAAATATTTGCATATTATGAAAGGAGATTTGTACATTTTCAGTTTACATGTACCAGCTGAATCAGGAGTAAGAAACGCTGTTGACATATGATACTGATAATACTTAGAGAATTAATAAAATGATTTTAGGTGGGACAATAACCTTATAGGAGGTTATATGACGGAATCATAAATGGTACATGCTTCAAGGGGCTGGCTAACATCGTGAATCTGTAAGATTTTGTATAAAAAGTAATTTATTGTACTATGTTGATAGCCAACTGAGCAAATTTTTTTTTCTGCCATTAATTCTGGCTAAAAAAGTCTTCCCCTGGAAAAACAAGAGGCCCAAGGGCCTTATAGGTCACCTGAGTATCATGTAGCAACTTTCCAACAATTGCATTTGGTCCGTGTTTTAATCCAAACGCCATGAAATTCACAGTTTTGAAAGAGGCACTATTGCTTATCATAATTATACACTTAGCATGCTTACTTAATACCAAGAGGTAGATCAGAGTAACAAAGAGAAAATGCACCCCACCCCACAGGAACAACTGATCCTGCGGCCACATATTTTGAAATTTTGAAACTTTTATCATAAATTTTATTTCATCATAAATGGTTCTTTTATACCAAATAGCAGGTTTCAAAGCATTAATTCATTTTCAGACAAAGTACCTCCCTGGTACCCCTGACCCAGGGGTCCGGAAATAAACCATTTTGAAAACTGGCACCTTTCTTTATCATAAATATGTAATTAGATCATTGGCGTATTAACCAGGAGCAAAGAAAAAGACTTTCAAATAATTCAATAATGCATTCCACTATATAATGAATAGAGACCCGCCCTATTGCCAGAACCCCTGCCCAAGGGGCCCTAAAATTCACAAATTGGGAAGAGGCAGCCTTAACATACCTATGTACTTGGTTAGTTTATTTAATGCCCAGGAGCGGAAGATTTTTACGGAATTAATGTATTTTCAGTATATAATCAATAGAGCCCTGTCCTAAAACTAGAACCCCTGACCCAGGGGGAATGACATTCAAAATTTTGAAAGAGACATTCTTCCTCATCAAAACTTTGTACTTGGTTTGCTTATTTAATGCCCAGAAGCAGAGAAGAAGATTTTCAAATTAAAGAATTTATGCAATTTCACTATATAATCAATACAGCCCTGCCCTAGCACCAGAACCCCTGACCCAGGGGCCATAACAATTTTTGTAGAGGACTTTATGCTGATTACAATCATGCCAACAGTTTGACTACCTGATGTCCAGGAGTAAAGAAGAAGATATTTAAAGATTGCTTTAATTTTAGTTGCTTTTGGTCCCACCCCTCAGGGGGCAGGAACCATGAAATTCACAATTGTTCTTTCCCTTCACCCATAGATGCTTTGTGCCAAATTTTGTTGAAATTGATTGAGCGGTTACAGAGAAGAAGCTGAAAATGTTCAAAAGTTTACGACCGATTGACGACGTACGACGACAGACGAAAACTGATAGCATCAGATCACCTGAGTGACCTGAAAATAATAGAAAAGTATCATAAGTATAGTACTACATGATCTACTTATTATCATGGTAATATGAAGTTAATATGAATCAAAAAATGGACTGGAATATGCTTTATATGGCTTGATTTATCTGGATTCTGTGTTTCATATGCAACGTAGCATTAGGTCGATCAAGCAATATGACGCGTTGTTATTGGAATGATAGTATGTATATTTTTAACTTAATTGCGTTTTTTCGCAATTTTGACCGAGCTTGCTTAAAATGGTCTCGGTCTTGTAAGCTATTACTTTTGAGAGTCAAACAATCCCCTCAGCCCCCTCATCTGCCAAAGGAGTGATCTAAATATGGGGTTCAATATGTGAGCAAGCTCCTAGAAGTATTTACTCTTATTCAAAAAAATTGACCGGGTTGGCTACAAATTGTCGGTCTTGCAACCAGAATTCATTTTTAGGTCACCTGAGTAAACTCAGGTAACCTATTGCTATCCGTTTTCGTCCGTCGTCGTGCGTCGTCCATCGTGCATTAACATTTAAACATTTTCAGCTTCTTCTCTGCAACCACTGAACAAATTTCAACCAAATTTTGCACAAAGCATTCATGGGTAAAGGGAAACAAAAATTGTAAATTTTATGATCCCTGCCCCCCTGGGGCCTGAGGGGTGAGGCAAAAACCACTAAAATCAATGCAATCTTTAAAAATCTTCCCCTTTACTCCTGGACATCAAGCAGTCAAACTGTTTGCATGATTGTAATCAGCATTGAGTCCTCTACGAAAATTGTGAAATTCATGGCCCTGGGGTCAGAGGTTCTAGTGCTAGGGCGGGTTAACTTAGTATAAGTAAAAATGCATTATTTCTTTGAAAGTCTTCTTCTTTGCTCCTGGGTATTAAATAAACCAACTAAGTACATAGTTATGATGAGCAAGAGTGTCTCTACCAAAATTGTGAATTTTATGGCCCCAGGGTCAGGGCTTCTGGTGTTAGGGTGGGACTCTATTGATTATATAGTGGAAAATAATTAAATCTTTGAAAATTTTCTTCTCTGTCTCGGGTATGAAGCAGATTAACTACCTATAGTTATGATGAGCAAGGGCCCTAATCTTGCAGAATTGTGAATTTCAAGGCTTCAAGGTCAGGGGTACCATATAGGGGGAGTGTTGTACTTGTATACTGAAAATGAATGAATTGTTTAAAATCTGCTCCTTGGTATTAATCAAATATGAAAAGCAAGGATGCCTTTTTAAAAATTGTGCCATGTGTGGATCTAGGCCTAAGTGTCATGGGTTTATGTGTGGTAAGGGCACTACTGATTATTGCTGAATATTACTGATTAGTTGAAATGCATTTTTTGTTCCCCTACCCTGCCTATGGGTATTAAGTAACCAAGCTAAGCAACTGCTAAGCATATTGTTATGATGATCAATGGTGCCTCTTTCAAAATTGTGAATGCCATAGCATCTGGCTTAAGACATGAATCAAATTCTATGACTGGAAAATTGTTGCATAATGCTCAGGTTACCTATAAGGCCCATGGGCCTCTTGTTAGAAAGATGGAGTCTAAATATGGGATACTGGATGTTAGCCAGCCCCTGGAGCTGTGCACTCTTAGAAGAGTGTTATACAAGTTCTTTTCCTATTTGAATAGTGTAGCTAAATAGGTAACCCGTCTTGTAAACAATAATTCTTTTTGAAGCTGAAAAAGACTATCCAATCCCCTTCCCCTGTTAAGTTTTGGCGTGTTATATATATATGAAACCCAGAGTTTTATTTTAGCCCTGGCACAAGGTTCACCTTTCAATGGTATTATATCTATATTGTTGTCATTTTGATCAGGCTTGCTACATTGTTTTGGGGTCTATTCTCTGTTCTTCTAGTGATGTCTTTGATTCGCTTCTTTAACATTTCGATATTCTTCATTGTAATGCCCTTTTTCGAAGAAGGGAGGGCATATTGCTTTGTTGTTGCTTTGTTGCTGTCTGTCGGTCGAAAATCAGTTTCCGTTCATTTTTCTCCGAAGAGGTTGCACATATTGAAAGAAAATTAAATGCACAGATTTATCATAAGATTAGACTAGGTTAAGTTCTATTTTCGGTACGATCAGGCCATTTTGGACAGATTTGCCCCTTGGACTAAGAAAAATTCCAATAATTTGC
The DNA here is from genome assembly GCA_003671525.1 of Saccostrea glomerata. Taxonomy (NCBI): domain Eukaryota; kingdom Metazoa; phylum Mollusca; class Bivalvia; order Ostreida; family Ostreidae; genus Saccostrea; species Saccostrea glomerata. The sequence goes on along the minus strand of PRKT01000021.1, from coordinate 1,284,682 downwards.
AGTTTCTGTTCACTTTCTTTGCAGATGTTTCTTATATTGAAATGAAATTTGGTAAACAGAATTATCAAGGAAATATCTAGGTCAAGTTTTCTTTGGGATACGATCGTGCCATTTTGAACAGAGTTATGCCTCTTGGACCAAGAAAATTTCAATTACTTGCAATTTCTATTCATTTTCTTTGAAGAGATTCCTTTAATTAAAATGAAATTTGGTATACAGATTAATCTTAAAAATATCTAGGTCAGGCTCTGTTTTGGGTACGATCGAGACAGTTTGGAGAGACTTATGCCCCTTTGAACTTATAAAAAAAATTTCAATAAGTATTTTACAAACGTCTCTTGTTTTTAATCTTATTAGGACTTTCATGGTATAACAAACCGAACAAACAATGTACTTCACCATTTGAATAGGGAATAACCTAACTTCTGATTGCCTAGCAACTGTTCTTTCACCCAACACTCGGCATTTGAAAAGAAAGTTGCTTGATATAATACAGATACATGTACGAACTCATAGATTTATGTCACAAGAAGGGTTGAAAGGTTCAACCTTTGAGTGCTTAATTATTCTTTCAGACACTGCGCATATGTTGCACTTATTATAATTTATGCCCCAAATCATTCAGGGGAAAAATAATTTATAGACACACATCTTCGATGTGAAAATGAAGCATTTATGTCAAGGCATCCAAGACATGCATATGACCTGCACATTTATCAGAATTTAAAAAAAAGTATGTCAAAAGGTAAGTTAAGGACGGTGGAACTGTATGTAATAGTGCACAAAATAATTTTTTTTTAAAAACTATGATAAGCGTAACGACAAAAGTAACGTTAACAATAGTTTGACAAGAAAATATTGTTTAGATCTACAATTTAATATACTGTAATAATTTTACTTCAAAACTCATTTAAAATAGATTTTTCATTTTAACGTCCTGATCAGGGATTTCTTTTACTCATAGAAAGACGGCACCATATATATGATCAATCTAATAGCTAATCTAATACGCTATCATAGGGAGACACAAAATTATAATACACAATAGCATTATGTAATAAAGAATCTTTGAAAGTATTATTAAATTTTATCCAGTGGTATGAGAGAAGTTGCAGATAAGAAATTGGTACCCTTAAAAATTATACAAAAAATGGGGAGTGGTCATATTTAGCTATGGGAAACTCATGCAAAATATGTGTCGAATCAAAAAATAGAAGAAAAAATAGGAGGCACACAAAGGAATAATATAACTAAGATTCTATGAAAGTTTAATTAAATTCCATTCAGTGGTATAAGAGGAGTTGCGGATACGAAATGGGTACTCCAGAGCGTAACAGACGGACAGGATCTCTAGATCATTATATGACATCCCACTTTTCAAACGGGGGTATAATAAATCTTCAAAGATTATCATCAGTTTTCTTCTTTGGTAGCATCTTATTTGTGATCCATTTTTTAACACTTGATTGGTGAAATACAGATTTCAACTAGAGGTACTAAATTATACCCCACCTCCCGTATGACTATAATGGCAAAGTCCATGTTTTGCTCTGGGTGACCCGAAATAAGTGTCAGATCAAAAAGTAAAATGGGAGGTGCACAATGGCATTATGTAAAAAAAAAAATCTGTGAAAGTATCAGTAATTTTTTTAGTAGTATAGGATGATTTGTGGAAAAGAAATGGGTACCTTACAATATTGTATAAACCAGACGTCTCTGTCGAGACTATAGCTCTACTAATTTGTACTTTTAGTATTTTTAGTAACCACGGCAACACCATTCATCTTAATCAAAAACTGATATACAGAATTATAAACCTTAGAGTAGTCTACTTGTGTACCAAGTTAAATTGAAATCAAATAAAAAATGTAGTAGACATAGCATTTTATAAGAATTTCACAGAAATTTCTATTTTTAGTGACCACGGCAACAACGTTCATCGAAATCAAAAACCGATACACAGAATTATGTATCTTAGTGTACCTGTTTGTGTGCCAAGTTATACTGAAATCAGACCAAAACTGTAGGAGAAGTAGCATTTTGAAAGAATTTCACAAAAATTTCTATTGTTAGTAACCACGGCAAAACCGTTCATCGAAATCAAAAACCGATATACAGAATTATGTTTCTTAATGTAGTCTACTTGCGTGCCAAGTTATACTGAAATCAGACCAAAACTGTAGGAGAAGTAGCATTTTGAAAGAATTTCACAAAAATTTCTATTTTTAGTAACCACGGCAACACCGTTCATTAAAATCAAAAACCGATACACGGAATAATGTATCTTAGTGTAGTCTGCTTGTGTGCCAAGTTATATTGAAATCAGACCAAAACTGTAGGAGGAGTAGCATTTTGAAAAATTGTTTACAGACGGACGGACGCCGGACGCATTACTATCGCATTATAAGCTCTTCTGAGGTCTCTTACCAGTAGAGCTAAAAATGGCAGTCATAATGTTTTCCTATGGGAAACCCGAATTATATCTTCGATCAAAAAGTAAAATAGAACATGCACAATGGCACTATGTAAACAAAGAATCTATGAAAGTTTCATTAAATTTCATTCAGTGGTATTACCGAAGTTGCTGATGGGTACCCCAAAGCGTAACAGACGGACATACAGACACAGACACCCCGATCACAGTATAACCACCCAATAGTCAAGGGGGGTTATAATAAGATGTGTTTGTGAAACACAGATGACCCGAAAGGTATCTTATGGCAAGGGTTGAAATTTCCGTAATGCAAGTTGAATTCCCGATCAAGGTCAAAGTTGTTTGTACCAAAGAAAGGTCATCTCAGAAGGAATACACCTATAAGATATGAAAAGCCTACTAATAACGGTTCAAAATCTATGGTCAAGGTTGTTTTAATTGGGTCTAACAATGAGGTCAAGGTTGTTTTAATTGGGTCAAATAATGAGGTCAAGGTAAAACATTATTGGTATCCAAAGAATGATCTTGTAACATGGAATACGACCGTAAAATAAGCCCTTTTACTTACGGTTCACAAGTAATGGCCATGGTTAAAGTTTTCAAAAAGTGAGCCAAACTCTATGGTCAAGTCAAAGGTCATACAAGAAATCTGTGAGCCAATGCTCACTAGGAATAGCCCCGCTCTAATGTGAATAAAAACTATCATGTTAATATACACAAGTTCCATTACGGACATATGCACAGACATATAGGAAGTTGACATCGGATTTGACCAAAAATGTATCCCACTGTATGGCATGCCTCAGAAAAGATTGTGTTAAAATTTCAAGCATCTGCGATGAGTAGTTGCTGAGAAAACTGCGACGAAAATTTGTTACGGACGGACAGACAGACACACAAGGGTAAAACAGAATAGCCCCCACTCCTTCGGAGCGGGGGTATAAAAATATTTATACCCAATGAAAGGTCTTGTCACAGTGAATACACAAGTGAAGTATACAAGCCTTAGCACCAACTGTTCAAAAGTTATGGCAATGGTTAATGTAAAGTGGGTAAAACTCCAAGCTCAAGATAATGAGTTCAAATTTAGTCGTACCAAAAGAATGGTCTTGTCACAAGAAATACACCGTGAACTATAAAAGCCATAGATCCACCCACTTAAATGTTATGAACAAGGTTAAAGTTTTTTCAGGACAAAAAGACAGACACACAGACTGATAATACCTTTCATTGGATATTGAAAACATTTGACCTTGACCTTAATGTTTGGCCTACTTTTGAAAAATTTTAACCTTGACCATAACTTTAGAGCCTTGATTGATAGGGCTTTTATATTTCACAAGTGTATTCCTTGTGCGAAGACCTTCCATGGGGTACCAATAATTTTGACTTGATCTTAGAGTTTGAACCATTTAGATAATACCCTTAACCATTGATAGGGTATTCAACTTTGACAGACGTATTCCTTTGAGAAGACATTCCTTTGGTTACCAATATTATTGACCTTTTTACTTTGACCTTTGAATTTAGCTTGCATTTGTGAAATTTCAACCCTTGTCATAAGCTCATACGCTGCCATATGGGGCCATCAGTTTTCAGAAAACACATCTTGTTTTCTACATTGCATGTTCTATGGAAATATAATTTATAATACTAGCATTGAAATTTTCTGAAAAAAAAAAATCAAATACATGCCGACCAGTCGGGAGGGTCGGTCGCAAACCACGGCCAAAATGTACGAACCTCTCCCATTCTGGCCGTGGTTGAATGAGCAGAGAATATTTTGTAGCTCATTAAAATATTGACGAATGCGGGTAAAGCGTAGTCGGATAATAAACTTTGATGCAACCTTTCAATACCCAATCGCAGTTTACGAAATACTGCTGATGTAAATTGTTGATTTCAATTGCAATGGAAACAAAATTTGTCATTAACAGAATATGACTTCACAATAAAGAGGAGTGAATATTCAAGATTACGACACTTTTTGTGATCAAGCAGCCACGGGTAGGAGAGAGCTATAAGCGGACTGCGGATCGTGGCTTCAGACGATGAATGAGGGCAAGCAAACATTGTTCTAAAGTCGACCTGAAATATAAAGTTTGACCCTGAATTTTAAATGTGGTTTACTTTTTAAAATAATTAACCTTGACCATAACTTTTGAATGATTTCTATAGGGGCTTTCAATTTTATGCCCCCTTCCGAAGAAGAGAGGGCATATTGCTTTGCTGCTGTCTGTCGGTCCACTTAGTTTCCGTTCATTTTCTTCGCAACCATTGCACATATTGAAATGAAATTGGGTATACAGATATATTACATTAATATCTAGGTCAAGTTCTGTTTTGGGTACGATCGCACAATTTTGACAGAGTAATGCCCCTTGGACTTAGAAAAATTTCAATTATTTGCAGTTTTCTTCATTTTCTTTGCATTACCGTTGCACATACTGAAATGAAATTTGGTATACAGATATATCACATTAATATCTAAGTCAAGTTCTGTTTTGGGTACGATCGCGCCATTTTTGACAGAGTTATGCACCTTGGACCTAGAAAAATTTCAATTATTTGCAGTTTCCGTTCATTTTCTTTGCAACCGTTGCACATACTGAGATGAAAATTAGTATACAGATTTATCATATGGCTATCTTGGTCAAGATTTGTTTTGGGTACAATTGCGACATTTTTGACAGAGTTATGTCCCTTTTGGACTTGGAAAAAATCCAATTTGGGGGGAGGGATTATGTGTTTACAAACACTCTTGTTCACAAGTGTATTCCATGTAACATACCGATACCTTCTTTTGGATACCAACAATTTCGATCTTGATCTTGGAGTTTGACACGCATTTGAGAAACTTCAATCTTTTCCCTAAGCTGTCAAACAAGAATATCAGTGTTTTACAAATACATCTTGTTCTGATTGTATGAGATGACATCAACCCCCATCAACAATCCAGGTTTCGCAAATATATTTCCTTTAGACTTCTCCTATATTGCAGAATACTAGAGTTCTGATTCTGTGGTATTTTTATGTAGTTAAAATTATTTGCCCTTTGATTCAAATAATTTAAACTAAAAATATCTAATTAACCAGTCACGTATAATTCATTCATGCATTCTTTTAAGTTTTTAATTGGCCAAAAATAGACTATTCAACACTTTATAGACATCTACTTTCCCTTCTTAGGTACAAAACACCAATTTTTGACCGTCCATATTTTGCTTTCTTTGAATATATTTTCAGTGGGAAGAAAGTCAATCATTCCTTCTTCAAATTCATAAATAAATACTCAGCTTAATAGTCAACCTTTATACAATAATATTTTCTAATCCCCTAATTCTTTAATTTTGGTTTGGTGAAGAGAAAGGTCTTAAGTGTCCCTTAAAACAGTGAAAATCAACATACGGAAACATGACACGAATTTTAAAAGTTTTATTTCAAATCCTCGGATGAAATTTTTAACAACCATACTTAGTGTACATACTCTGGATTTTATTATTAATAATATCAATTAAAACTAGGAGACTTATTGTTCACGGAACAATAAGAGGTCTTTCCACCTTTGAATTTTTCAGTTTTGTTTTATATATGATTCCTTAAAATTAAATTCCATGAAAAAAAAACAAAATTGCTTTAAAAGAAAGAAAAAAAATGACCTTGACCTTTGACCTTGAAAAAATATTCAAGGTCAAAGGTCAAGGGTCACAATACAATTGACCCCATGCTTCTACGACTTATAGTTTTCAAGTTATAAGGTTTTATATTAAGTACAAAGAAGTTAAAGGGCAATAACTCATATAAGGGGTCATCAGATCCTTTTGCATGTATGCAGTAAAGTTAGGCCTAAAGACCTTTAACACATTAGTGAATGTTTGGTGTCTCTACGGTCTATAGTTTAGGAGGAGTAGCGATAACAAGGTTTTTTTGCACAAGGGGCAATAACTTATAAAGGAGTAAATCTTAGGGGACAAGAATGAAATCCAGTCAATAGTTTTAAGAGTGCATATCAATGATGCATAGACATTAAGTATATGTTGAAAGACAAAAGAGATATAAAAAGAGCTAAATTTCTCATTTTTGGAATGACCTTGACCTTTGACCTTTACATGAATTTGAAGGTCAAAGGTCAATGAATCATATGCAGTTGGTCCCATGTCTCTACCACTTGTTGTTTTGAAAATTTTTAATTATTTGTAAAATTCAAAAAGTTTCAGGGGCAATAACTCATTGAAGGGGTCACTGAATGCTTTCGCAATGAATAGATTGAAGAGTCCCCTTAATTAGTCGAAGACATTGGTGAAGGTTTCATACCTCTACGGTTTACGGTTTTAGAGGAGTAGCGATAACAAGCATTTCTTGCGAAAGGGGCAATAACTTCAGAAGGGGTCAAGGTTCATTTAAGCAGGGTGAACTGCAATAATCTTTTACGGAGTACATTCTTATGGACTATAAATCTTTTCGATAAATCTACAAACAAAAAAACATGCGGCGGAAAAATAATAAAAAAAAAAATAAAAAAGAATAATAAACAGAAGAATTTCAATAGGTCTTTCCACAGAAAGGTGGAAAGACCTAATAAATTCATATACTTCGCATAGTATTTCATTAGATAAAACAAATTAATGAGGTGCACACAATTTTAGCTGCGCAGGTTAATTGTGTGAAAATTTAATTACGTAGCTATATGAATCTTTAAAAGTAAAATGTGGTTAAGATCTGTCATAAATTTTTTTCACAGAAAATGTATCATATATAGATACTAGAATTTTCTAATTAAATTATGTAATATGGTTGTACTAGAATCCTCCAGAATACAACTGAATCTAGTATATAAACCGTTTGTTCTGAATTACGAATGATTAAAATAATTATTATAATAGGATGGGAATGCAACTTAAAAAAGATTGGATTCAACTAATTGAAGGTACCATTTTATTAATACTTTTGAGCAATCAATCTAAAATTCGTTCTGGTAGGTAGTTTTAAATTAATAGTTCCAAGACAAAAAAAGCATCTTATTTTGAATAAATTGCACTCTTCTTAATTTACTTAAATACGAGTATATTGAGAATTGAGTAAATATTAATGCCATTATTCTGTAAAGTCACATATTGGTGGGGCAAATGTTTTGTTGATTGTGAAAAAAAAATGTTTTTCGGGATTTGATTTCGTGTTACCGCAATTATGTGAATGTATTGACGTTACGCACGATGTTGGTGCCATGTTACAATTTTAAAATCTGACATATGAAATCCTTCGGTTATTTTGAAAACAAACTCGCAATTTGGATGATCTTGGTATGAATGGATAGATTTTTAACAAAAGTACCGATTTTAGGTAGAAAATAACATTTAAATAATTTTTTATGCAAAAAGGAGAATTTAAAACGCAAATAAACGGTATTTTAAGCGTGTAACGCGTTACATTTTTTAGCGGGAATCGCTTTTTTTCGTGTGTAGAGCGTTTTAAAGTGAATCTATAATTTTCATTTTCCTCACAAAACAAGAACAATTCATGTCATTTGTGACTTCGTTAACAATTTTGCATTAAATATTGGCAAGAAATAGAAAGCGATAGTTTTTACAGAAGATGAATCTGTAACGCTTTTCATTAAAAATGAGCATATGGATATAAACAATAAATGTACTCAATAACAAGAAAGATTACATAGAAACAAATTATATCAAAATAATGTGCTTTTTCTATAGATTTGAAATATTTCAGTGATGTTGATATCAAATTGTACGCTTAAAAGCTAGTACATATGTAAATTAGACTACAAGTTCAACAAAAATGTCCAGCGTCTAACATGACGTGCAAAAATAAGACAATGCCTTTTTTCGAGTCGTTGAATTATATCGTTTCCCCCATCGACTAAAGGAATAATTAAATTTTCAAAATGTACTAATCTAAACGGTTAGATTAAATGACAGATTAATTAATTTACTCCTTTAATTGATATTTAACGAAATTCAATTCTTTATTCGCTCAAAACCAGATCACTGGTACAAGAGGTACATATATACAAACAAAAAATTATTACAATCAAGGGTCAAGAAATAGACAAGTATATAAAGAAACACAAAAAGAGTGAGAAAAAAAATGACTGTAGTCATCTATATATAAAACACAGGGAGGATTCAAGAAGGACAGGCAGTTTTAAAAATTTTCTTTATAAATTTTGATAATGATTTTTGTATCTCTACATTATTACTACTCATTTGTTCATTGAATTTGAAAGTGTTAGGATTATTACAATATCTGTTTGGGAAAAATATTTTTCTATCTTTTGAAAAGTAATTACATTCCATAATATAATGATATTCATCAACAACAGTTTTAAAATCACAAATGGTACATATTCTTAAATTTCTGTCAATATTATGCCATCTACCCTTTTCAATTGGCAAATGGTGATTACAAGTTCGGAGTTTTGTAAGTGTAACTCTTAAATCTTTTGGTAAATTCATCAGATAATTTTCTAAACCAAAATCTGTTTTAAAAATTCTATAATTAATGCACTTGGATGAACTACCAACAATGCTTCTCCATTCTTGTTCAAATTGACATTTTAAGGTATCCATAATGATTGACTTAAGCCAATTAAAACTAATAAATGATTGACTTGTTCATACATAGGACAATCCACAAGAATTAAGTACATCTTGTACACATTTTATCCATGGATGTACAAACGACCCATCGCTATAACATCTATAAAAATATGAATAAATAACATTTGTAAGCTTACTTTCGTGAGCTGTTAAAATTTTTGCCCAGTACATAACTATTTTTAATTTTATAAATAAAGACAGGGGGTATCTACCTGTTTCTCCATACACCATACAATTCGAGGTACTAGATTTAAGATTAAGAATAAATTTCAGAAATTTCAAGTGTACTTTTTCTATTATGTCTAAATTTTCGTATCCCCATACTTCACATGAATAAAGTAAAATTGGGTTGATGACTTTATCAAACAAATCTAACTGACAATTAATTGGTACATTAAAATATCGAATTGTACGTAAGACTCCATACATTGCTTTTGATGCTTGTGGGGTTAAATGTTTTTTTGCGTTGTTAAACTTTCCACTTCTTGACAGGAATAAACCCAGGTAACAGAATTCTTTCACATTTTCAATAGCTACACCGTTATATAAAAATTTACGCATTGTCATTGGACCTTTAGAAAAAATAAGGACTTTTGTTTTGGCTATGTTAACACGGAGTTTCCATACATAACAGTATTCAGCAAAAAACATCAAGTGACTTTTGTAAATCAGAAGCAGATTCAGACATTAAGACTGTATCATCGGCATAAAAAAGTATACACAGTTTTAACATAACAAACATATCATCTTGCGTTTGTTGACTAGGACATGTAAAACCATTAATTTGATTTCTTGTTAAATAATCTTCTAGGTCATTAATGAACAATGAAAATAAAAAGGGTGATAAATTTTCCCCTTGTCTAACACCAACATTACACATAAAAAAAGTCTGATAACTGATGACCTATTTGTACTTTTGACTTAATACCATTATACATATTTCTAATAAATCTAAAACATTTTCCATCAATACCACTTTGTAAAATTTTAGTCCATAGACCATGTCTCCAAACCGCATCAAAGGCTTGCTTGAAATCTATAAAGGCACAAAATAATTTCTTTTTATTATTCAGGGCATATTTACTCAAAAAATCAATCACAAATATATTATCAGTAGTAGAATAACCTTTTCTAAATCCTGTTTGAGATTCATTGAATAGCTCTACCTCATCAGCAAAAGTATTTAAACGGACACAAAGTAAACTGGTAAAAAGTTTTCCTAAACAACTAAGTAAAGTAATTGGTCTGTAATTTTCAGGATGGCTTCTATCACCTTTGCCCTTATAAATAGGTTTAACTAATCCTACTAACCAGTCCTCTGGTATTATGCCACTATCAAAGATCACGTTGAATAATTCTACATACAGCGGCAGAAAGCTTGAAATAGTCGTTTTCATATACTCATTCAAAACATAATCACCCCCTGGCGTTTTATTGGTTTTTAATTTATTTACTGCATTCTCTATTTCTTCACCTGTGATAGACTGATTAAGGATACTGTCATTACTTAAGTCTACGTTAATATCTATGTCATCATCTGGGACAATACTTTCATTTGTTTTCTTTAAAAACTCAAACATAGAATCTATATCAACACTTGTTTTATTTTTCGGGTTTGAACTATTTAAAATATGCCAATATTCTTTCGGTTTTCCATTTTGCAGTGATTTAAGTTTATCTGAAATTCCATTATTATATTCCTTAATATATTTATCCATGACTCTTTTATATTCTTTACTCATATTCTTCAGACTCTCCTTGGATTTAATTGACTTTTCTTTATTATTTAAGCGTTTTGCCAAATGAAAATTTCTTCTGGCTGTGCGGCAGCTATTATTAAACCATGGTTTATTTTTGTTATGTGACTTCAAGGGTAGTTGATTTCTCTGTCTTAAAGTCTTCCCCGCCGAAGCTATAAAAATGTTACAAACATCGCTAGTTATTTTATCTATATCATGTTGATTTACAGGTTTCTCTTTTAATTTTTCAATACTACCCAAAACTTCATTTTATGTGTCCTCATTAATATTATTCTCAAATTCAGTAGCCTTTAAAGGATCCCAGATAAATAATTTTGATTCTACCTTTTCACATACTTGACTAGTTGGTTGAGTATCCTTAGATGTGAGGTTTAAAAGTTCGAAGGTAATTGGACAATGAACATCGGAATATAGATTACAATGATCATGTATGACAAATTCCTTAATTTGCCTTAATAAAAATGCATTACATATTACATAATCAACAGTGCTACTACCTTTACAAGTTAACCTACTATTTCCTAATCGACCATTAACAAGAAAATGGTTGTTATTTTTACATAATTCAATCAATTTGTATCCATAATTATTGCAAATATTATCACTGTTCATTCTTTCCAGTGAAACGTTTGAATTCAACAATACATTAACTTCTTCTAAAGATTCTTGTGTTTCTTCGTCCAACATACCATGGTTTACAAAAAAATCATCTAAGCATACAAAGTCTTTTAATTTACCTGTCCGTGCATTAAAGTCACCCAATAAACAGATATTTTCTGAATTTTTAGAAAAAAATTAACAGTTCTCGTTCAATGTCAGTAAAACTATCAACTGATGTGTATCTAGTATTTTCTGGAGGTATATACGTAATTCCAAACAATATATTTGACTGTAAATCAACAACTTCTTTCGATAACTTAAACCAAAATACATATTCACAGTTTGAGGTTATAACATCAACATATTTAACTAAATTTTCTCTCACTGCAAGGATAATTCCTCCTGATTTAACTTTTGCAATATTGAATCTATTTTTCATATATACAACGAACCCTGGTATATTTATGACATCAGTGTTATCTGTTTTTGTCTCGGTAAAGCATAAAACATCGTATTTACAAACAAAATTTAAAAATTCAGGATAATTCAACTTTTTACGTAGTCCACAGACATTTAAAGATAGGAATGTCAAAGCCTGTGCCGCCTGGTCCCCCTTGTGTCCCTACAGTCGGTCTGGCGTCGATCCGTAGCGTGGTCTTTTTGTCGACGGCGCGGACTGTCGATCAGCTGGGGCTCCCGAGTAGTTACTGCTACGGTACGGTGGTCGATCCGGTTGCATGGGTTGCCGATCAGCAGGGGCTCCCGAGTTGATCGCGTTACGGTCCGGTGGTCGTTCCCGTTGCGTGAGCTGTCGATCTGCTGAGGCTCCCGAGTTGATCGCGTTACTGTATGATTGTCGTTCCGGTTGGTTGTGTCTCTGTTCAGATGATATAATTCACCGTTGATATAAAGTTGATCTTTCACTAGCTTAACGCTCTTTCTGTCCAATTTTGCCTGTCTCATGATGGGATATAATTTCTTTCTGCGCTCCTCGATTTCTGGAGGGAACTGTTCATTGACCCACACGTTAGAGCCGTTAAGTTTCTGCGGGGCGCGTGTCCTTATTAATTCCCATCTCTTTGAAGTAGGTGAATTTGGCAACGATGTTTCTTGGATATTCGCGATATTCATTCCATTTCCCTACGCGGTGAACTCTTTCAAAGGAAATATCATAGTGTAGTCGGAATTTCCGACTATCCGACGAATAATTTCCGTTCGAATAATTAAGAAAATTTATCATATATATACAAATCCAAAGCGCCCTTTATGTTCATTAATTTTAAATACAAATAGCCTTTAGCCTTTGACTTTTTACACTCGTATTTAAAGTACAAAGAGATAGCGATAGGGTACCAGTCAAGCAAGTAACACTATGGGAAGCATTACGTCAATTTTTCCGCAGCGCTATGAAAGCGTAACGTCAAACATCACCAACATCGCGCGTAACGTCATTATCTGTAAACTTTACTTACTATAATCAATAAACAAGAGGCCCATGGGCATTATACGTAACCTGAATATCATGTGACAACTTTCCAGCAATTGAATTTGGTGCATATTTTTAACTTAAAGCCGTGAAATTCACAATTTTAAAAGAAGCCCCATTGTTGATCATAATCATACACTTATAATTAGCATGCTTATTTTGGTTACTTAATAATCAGAGGTAGATCAGAGTAACAAAGGGAAAATGCATTTCCACTGTATTTCAACCAGTTGTGCACCAAACCCACTCGAACCACTGACCCTGGTACCACATGTTTTAAAAATTTTGGAAATGACTTCTTTCATGAATTTCATTTCATCATAAATGATTGATTAATACCATGGAGCCGACTTCAAAATTTATTTTCAGAATGAGGTACTCCTGACTCAGGGGTCCTGAAAATAATTTTTTATGGAAGAGGCACTTTTCATCATCATAAATATGATCTTGGATCATTGACATAATACCAAGGAGTAATTGAAAAGATTTTGAAAGAATTCATTCATTTTCACTATATAATTATTAGAGCCCAACCCTAATACGAGAACCCCTGACCGATAGGGGCCCTGAAATTCATAATTCGGAAGAAGCATCATTCCTTAACATACCTATGTACATAGTTCATTGGTTTAATACACAGAAGCAGAGGAGAAGAGTTTTAAAGAATGTATGCATTTTCACTATAAAATCAATGGACACAAGACGAAAAACCACCCTTCTGTGACGTTGACATCAGTGATGTCATCTTGACTGACAAAACTAAGATTGCTATCTGTGTACATAGAGGCGTTGGTAAGCCCTGATTGAGTGGAATCCACACTTGCATGGCTTAGACTACTGATTGTACTTCGAACAGACCCCGTTCCGGGTCGCTTGGGTGACGAATCGTTAATGTCCCCTGTACTTTTTTGTTTCCTGATTTTGATCTTGCTGAACACCGACTTTTTGAGACTAGAGCGTTTATCTAAAATCGAACGCCTTCTAGTTGGAGGTGTTTCGTCACTTTTGGCTTTTAAGACAAATCCACCCCGACTTTCATCCAGTTTCTTGTCTCTGCTTTTAACGACGAGTTCGTCTTCGTTTTCGCTGCGAAGGGAGGTAAGCGAAGCACGCATCTTTGGGCGGTAATGGGAAGCAAGCCCATAAGGAACGCTTTGTCTCACACCATAGCCATGTCTCATACCCCGTAGCCATTGGCCTTGATACGTCCCTGTATAAAAAAAAAAATTAAAATTAATTAAATTCTATGCATTTAACAGTTTTGAAACATAATATTTACAAATTTATATTTTAGGTCTGATCATATCAAGAACGATTGGCAATTTGCATTAGCAATTAAATATTGATGAATTCAGTCAATGTGGGCCAATAAAAACCAATCTGGGTCAGTGACATTGTATTTTAATCTTTTCTCACCTTTAAGCAATGAAGAATCATTTCAAGATTATCAAGAGTACACGAGATCTGGATTAACGTTTTAGTTCAGCATGATTACATGTATATGCTTACTTGCAACTCAATTTCTAACAAGGTACCTCAAAGAATTCTTAATTTTAGTGATACGATAAACAATTACCCTTAGACTTCTTGATGTCTGTAAATAATATAAAAAGAATGGGACGCAAATTTGCAAACTCCAGAAATTTTTGGCGATTGTTAAAATCCTTTTGATTGTATACAGTGTACCGTATCCATTCAATCAAAGCAAAATGGCCTTGACGTTCAAAACTTCTGTTGCTTATAAAATTTTAGTAAGAAAGGAGGAAAGTGAACAATTTGTCGGTAGAAGCCGAGGAAAATCAATGAAAAACAGGCTAATGTATTTAGGTGTAAACTAGAAGGACGTTTTTCTGTCTATTGTATTGTCTACTTTACATGCTGTTTCAGATACATGTCGATCGATAGACGAGGTTTCATATTTTTTTTTATCCCATTATCTTTATTAAACATTCATAAGAGAATACAAGGAATTCTACACGATTCTGCAATTGACTGATTAATTTGTAGGCAGTGGTTGTCAGGCTTACATTTGGAGCATAATCATGATACACAAGGCACGATATATGTTTAATGAGAAAACTTTTGTTTTTTAATACTGAAAAATAACATATTTTTGAGGCGTCAAATTTTCAAAGTTTGAGGAAAATTTATGGTTCATTGGGATTTGATTTCGTTAATGAATAATTGTTCAGTAGTAATGTAATACTATGTGAAAAGTTGCATTTCGTGGGGGGTATTAATTCGTGGGTCTCTTCATACCTTGAAAACCAACAAAATTAAACCCCCTACGAAAATTAGTAATCTGACAGTTCAGAATGATTTTAGCAGCATCACATTGGAATTTTTCACAAAATTAAAGATGCATTATTTTTTGTTGTTTCTTCTCTATTTTGTTTTTATATTGTGAAAGTGATGCAGAAATATATTTATATATTGTATTACTCTGCCAATGTGATTGCCCTCTTCAGATTATCTGCACACTGTTTTGTGTCTCCAAGGCCATCATTTACAAGTCCTAAAATAAAAGTAAAGATATATACATTAGTTTACTATCACTTGTGTACATCCAAACTCATATAATGGGCTTTTCAAGCAAGTTTTTAATTCGTGACTGCATTTCAGACAAACATGATTATTACACATGCAGCACAGTGCAATGCGTGTATTGTGATTGTTTTGAAAATACACTGAGTGAGTTTTAGAAAATTACAGTCATACCTTGTGATCTTTAACACTAAAGAACTAAGGAAAAACTTTCAGACATCCCAGATTTCGGGATATTGAGGTAATATACAATACAGTATCAAACTCACTTCACCATATCTGCAGTATTCAAGATATCTACATTCAAGATCCAAAAGTCCTACTGTATTAAAACAAATTACTGTTGGGAATATATTAATGTTACCTATATTAAGATACAATCTAGCCTTCATCTCAAAATATTCCACTTCCTTCACATCTCCTTTCTTCTTCAGCTCCTCACAAACTTGTAAACTTTTCTGGAAGGCGTCCAGTGCTTTTTGTAGGACTGCATTGCAACCTTCTTTATTATTTATATTTTCACTTTGGATGAAGTATGTTCTTCCTGCAAAATGAAATGCCATTTAAAATATGTGAAATGCTGCACAATGTTTACAATTTTGTCAATGTTTTATTTCAAATAAAAATTTCAATAATTTTACTTTAAAATATAAAAACAAATCTTATAAGATATGTCTACTCTATTTTCAAACTCATTATACATGTACTTTCATTGTTATAATACTACAATCTTCATTTGTAAATATCAATACAAAGAAAACATTCAAATCATATCTCAAATTTCAAACAATTAAAATCTCTATAGTATAAAATGACCTGCATCGATTTTTTTTCTGTTTTATTTAAAAATGTTCATACATATTTAAAATGTATAGTGTTTATGTTACCAATGGTTGCCCAAGCCCTCTGTTGCTCAATCAAATTGTCACATTTCTTGGCGAGATTAAGATGCCGTTGCTGAAAATGTAGAGCTTTTTCATAGTTTTGGAGATCACAGTAGTTTTCTCCTATCTTCCTACAGGCGACTGCAGCACCAATGCTGTCATTTAGGGCTTCACTGATCGCAAGTCAAAAAAAAAAAAAAAAAGAAAGAAAAGGTATGACGAAACATTTGTTGACTGTGTTCTAGGGCAAAATGCGTTTAGTCAACCCCTCGAACTAAACTATTGGCCTCAGACAAACAGTTTGGTTAATTCTTGGATCCGACAAAACGCATGTTGCCCTTGAATTCAGTAAATATATATGTTTATATTATAATAGTTTTTTCTGGTCACAATGAATAACGTGAAGAAAACGAAAGTGGTCGATAGCAAATATATCTAAGAACGATACAAGGGTATAAATCACGGTGCCCCGGAAATTCTAGATAAAGGATCAGGTACAAATGGGAAGAATGCATCCCTGTCGAACGGTTATGTACAACCTTTGGGTGCATGAACCAGGAAGACGAAACATTTCGCAGTCAAATCCTACATATAAAAAGTCTTAAGGACTAATTGAAACATTTCAACAAAATCAATAATTAAAGACTTTCAGAAGAACAGACAAACAACATTTTATCATCTGAAACGGAAATTAAAGCATCATGCATCACTACATGCTTAGATTTGTAAGGTAAATGGAAATATAGGCACGGCTATGTCCTTGATCCGAATATTTTTTTTTCTTTTTTTTACCTCTTTTTACTTATCTTACCCGCAATATATTTGTTAGTTACTTCCTAATTACATGCAGTGAGGCAATAAATTTAACAACATGTCCTCATTAAACCCGTTTTTCTGACACTGCCAAGATGATAACAATTTTTTTTTACAAAGTTGGTAAAAAATGAAGAATGTCTGGGTGTCAATGTTATATACTTTTACTTAACTCAAAGCAAAAGACAAAAAAATCGGTCTCATTCTAAAAATAATAGTAATGATTATGGGGTAAAAATGTTCATATCCACTTATCATAAAAATAAGGATAATTAGCTTTGAAACAAATTATTACCTCTAGTTAACTCTTCTACAAGAAGTCGGAACTCGGGAAGAAAAAAAAAATGTTTTTGCTGCAATTTGTAGGAGGTCATTCAAGGTCAAGGTTTTAACTTTCTTGGTCTTTTCTGTATTATGAGTTTTGCAACCCGAAAAATAGTAGATGGAACGCCTTATACAATTTTTTTTTCAATAAAAAAAATAAGTCAGGGTGATTAAAGATTGTTGTGATATATATTTCACATGAACGGATGTCACAAATATTTAACAAAGATGTTCCATTCCTTTTTTTTCCCCAGGAATTTCGTCACTTCGAGTTTTGGGGGGGCGCGGGGTATATAAGCTTGCTAACTTTTTCTTTCATTTTTGTTGGTTAATTAATGTCAATTTTAGGTATCTCTTATAAAAACGTCGATATTAAAAGATCTTACTTGGAAACAAAATACATGACCCATAAAAATAAAAGAAATTGTTTGAGATGACCTATTTTATGCATGCATACTGTCATTTGATGAGTCAAGGTCCTTGTTTTTGAACTCAATGCTATTTCGACTCAATTTATCTCGCATGTTTGTATATAAACCCCTTTAATGTTAATACGTAGGTCCTATGAATTTGTTTCTGTCTTGTGTGTTAAGTGCTAACAAACTCACTGGAAAGTATTCTAGAAAGATATGCTGCAAAAAAAAACGCAAAAGAACAGATAGCATCTGATAGGGCGATTATCAAATGCTAGAGTGATCAGAAAGATTGTAAGGCAACTGCGCCAATCTGTTTTGTTATTCCGTGGGTCATTTGTCGTCTACTGAATGACTTAAAAGCATAATTTCAAACTAACCTACTTCTTTTTTTAGGACTTTATGAAGTCAATGTAAATCCGTAAATTAGGAAATCTGAATGTGTGGAACTTGACTTTTCAAACAATATTAAATGAAATACGTGAAATAAAAACATTTAAAAAATGCCATGCAAAGAAATTTTGTGAAGGATTATGAAATATTTCAAATTCTCAATACATAAACAGCTTTTATGAAACTAAAATCATTTTGCGTTACACTACATTTGTCATGAATTTCATGGTCTTGAAAATACTATT
Organism: Saccostrea glomerata; assembly: GCA_003671525.1. NCBI lineage: Eukaryota > Metazoa > Mollusca > Bivalvia > Ostreida > Ostreidae > Saccostrea > Saccostrea glomerata. Next base: position 1,266,169 of record PRKT01000021.1, on the reverse strand, counting down.
TTTTTTTCTTGGTAGATGCTCAGGAGTAAAGAGTAAGACTTTTAAAAGACTGTTTATACAAACCTTGCCTCACTTAAGGCATGAACCCTGCCAATTTATGCAAAATTAATTTCAATGTTTTTATAGAGAAGTTTTTTTTATGCTTGTCAGCCATGTGCAAAATATTCATGCAATCAAACTCCATATCAAAGAATGAACGTTTTAAACTTAATCCTTCCTTTGAAAATGAATAGGAAATAGTTGTTTATTTTTTAAAACTTTTACATTAAATGGACTCCTTCTTATTTACAAAAGTGTCTTCAGCTTATCCTTTATAGAGTTTCATTAGGTATATCAGCCCAAGGAGAGAAAATTACAGTCAACAAATTAGTCTGCACCTGAGTTGAGAAAATCCTGTCTATAACATAATATTATATATTACTGTTCCTTAGTTCTCCTAGTAAACGACTGAACTTGTTTGTTGTTCTTTTTTGTTTCAGCAGGCAAAAACAAACAATACCAGTAGAAGTTAAAAATGTCATTTATTGCATCAAATGACGTAAAGTATTAAACATGCTTACAATACAAGAATAATGGGGAGTCAGAGAAGGGTACTCAAATAAAGAGCATTAAACATCATATTGCTCAACCTGACCACATGCACCATAATAACATTGTGACAATATAAACATAGAAAAAAGGGGGGTCTACCAGACTATATTAAGATTTCCAAATATGGAAAAACTATGACAAGATAGATATACCCTTTCATAACTATAATACAATTTTTAAAAATCATACACAAAAATGCCCTCAATCTAGTAAACAAATCTACATGTTATCGTGATGTAGGGCAAAATACGGACCCTCTGAAAACACATGAAGTAGAATCAGGAGCCTAATCTCCGCTAGCCAAGGGTTTCTGATACGCTACTCTTCCCGTGAACCCTTGGCATACGGCGAAGTCAAAAGACGGGACGTATTGTTTTCGTCACGTGATTTCGAACAATCAGGTACGCAGAGATTGCGTCATTGACAGAAATTAAGACGCATGTTTTATAAAAATTTAAATCAAAGTTTTTTTTAAAGAATATTTAAGAAGCAATAATTGAGTTATGTAGTTTATAAATTATTTATAGTACAAATCGGAGGCTTCAATATAGATTCTTAATCACATATTTAGAAGATATTGGATGACACCATATCAATTCATAGAATTGCATGTTATCTTACGGATAGTTGTTAACTTGCGTTTTTTCATTTCCGAGATTAAAGAGTCAAGAAGTATCCCGAACGCAAATTTCGTCATTTACAAAAAACAGTTGCTGATTGGTCGACCGATCGAGAAAAAAATAAACCCAACTTCTATGAACACCGTATGCCAAGGGTTCATGAGGAGAGTAGCGTATCAGAAACCCTTGGCTAGAGAAGATGCAGGAGCCAAGGGGAACCAAACATAAATGTATCATGTTGGCCTGTCACAAGCACCATGAGCTTTATGTTTCATGCACAAAGTACTCCGCGGTAAAATTTAACATAAACAATGACCAAATATGAATGAGAGAACTGTAAGACAAATTATAACCTAAAGTACATACAAATAATGCCTAAATTTCGACCGTAGAATTTGCAAAAAGCTTGCTTTAAAACGGTATTGTTGAAATTCTTGAAACTCAAATTATTTGTCAGTCGCTTGCCTCGGTTAAGAAATTAATCGTATTCCGAGCATGACCTTGATTTCGAACCAGCTGGGGGACAGAATCATTATATATTGGTGACAGTAGAATATATTTGCATCAAATAAAGATAAACGATTGAACGTACAAAATGCTGTCTATTTACATTTTTGTACGGGAAAACAATTATGACGCAATTGTGACGTGAGCAACTTTTATTATACTTTGTAAAATAAATATTTTATTCAATCAAAATAATTTAATGACGTGTTACAACTAAAATTAGATTTTTCTCATATAAGACGCCAAAGCAAGATAATAATGTTCAAAATAACATTACTACTTGTGATAACATGAATTAAGAATAATTTTATTCATTTTATCTATTCTTTTTAGCCTTTCCTTTCTTCACTTTCTTCTTTCTCTTTGTCTTCCCTTTGCCTACGATCTCTTCATCCGGTTCGGAAGACTCGGAACTCTCTGATTTTGCATCCATCTCCTCGTTTTCTACCTGTTCCTCTTTTTCGTGATCACTTGCGACACCTGCAGTACTAGAGGGTTCATTCGCGTTTTCCACATTTATCATATATCATATCATATTTAGTTAAAATTCTTTTTGTATCGTAATGGGTATCAAAATAATTGTCATTTTACAATGAATCATAATTTTTAATTTGTTATATGCTTGCGTTAAATTTAAATTTTGTAAAAATGATTGATCATCAAAATCGTTAGTGTAGAAGAAACACAAGAATCTTTAGAAGAAGTTAATGTATTGTTGAATTCAAACGTTTCACTGGAAAGGATGAACAGTGATAATATTTGCAATAATTATGGATACAAATTGATTGAATTATGTAAAACTAACAACCTTTTTCTTGTTAATGGTCGATTAGGAAATAGTAGGTTAACTTGTAAAGATAGTAGCACTGTTGATTATGTAATATGTTATGCATTTTTATTAAGGCAAATTAAGGAACTTGTCATACATGATCATTGTAATCTACATTCCGATGTTCATTGTCCAATTACCTTCGAACTTTTAAACCTCATATCTAAAGATACTCAACCAACTAGTCAAGTATGTGAAAAGGTAGAATCAAAATTATTTACCTGGGATCCTTTAAAGGCTACTGAATTTGAGAATAATATCGATGAGGACACATTAAATGAAGTTTTGGGAAGTATTGAAAAATTAAAAGAGAAACCTGTAAATCAACATGATATAGATAAAATAACTAGCGATGTTTGTAATATTTTTATAGCTTCGGCGGGGAAGACTTTAAGACGAAGAAATCAACTACCCTTGAAGTCACATAACAAAAATAAACCATGGTTTAATAATAGCTGCCGCACAGCCAGAGGAAATTTTCATTTGGCAAAACGCTTAAATAATAAAGAAAAGTCAATTAAATCCACGGAGAATCTAAAGAATATGAGTAAAGAATATAAAAGAGTCATGGATAAATATATTAAGGAATATAATAATGGAATTTCAGATAAACTTAAATCACTACAAAATGGAAAACCGAAAGAATATTGGCATATTTTAAATAGTTCAAACCCGAAAAAAAAAACAAGTGTTTATATTGAATCTATGTTCGAGTTTTTAAAGAAAACAAATGAAAGTATTGTAACAGATGATGACATAGATATTAACGTCGACTTAAGTAATGACAGTATCCTTAATCAGTCTATCACAGGTGAAGAAATAGAGAATGCTACGGAAGCGTATTAGTGCCACTTAGACACTTCACTTTTTTTTAAATTTCTACACTTTAAAGTGTAAATTTTACACATTAACTCAGGTCTAGGTAGCACTTAACAGCTCGAAACCACTAGATTTTCTGACGTCAGCATAAATTTTCAGGTAAAATAGCTATCTGTTTACTTCACCTACTGCTGAATGAGCCGCAATGCATTGTGGGCTACTACAAGTATCCAGCTGTGTTGAAAATAAAGGAAAACTTAAATTGTCCCTTCGAAGCTTATTTTCAATTCTTTTTTGAGATTTGTGAGAGAAATATTTAAAATGATGTATTATAATCTTTCATTTCTATGATCACATTTACAAAATTTGCTTTTTTGAAGCCTTACATCAACTTATAATATATCGGCCTAAGCCATTATTCAAAGAGACGTAGGTGCTATCGTGTCTAAAAAAACATTGAGTGTTTTTCCACGTGATATATGTGTACATAGTTTTAGCAGGTAGCATAAAGGTTCTTGGTTTTAGACAGCAAGATTAGGTGTGCAATTGATTTAACCCCTCAATATCATCAGAAAGTGTTTTATGTACATGCAAATGTTATTTTGGCGAACATTGTCCGTGGCATATTAATTTTTGGGATGCCAATGAATACACAAAACTTTGGGCAAACCCACACAAATTCAACAAAAATCATCAACACAAACAAGTCATATGTTCAAAATTGACCACCCTGGGTAAACCGTGGGTGGTTACTTATTTAATGTTACTTATTTAAGTGTAAGTAGTTATATGCACAATTCAAGCACAAATTATATCAACATATCAGCAAATATTTTACATATACAATGATTCAACACTTCAACCCCTTCACAGTTCAATGGTGAAAACTTCCCAACAAAAAAAGTTTATGTAGGCCTCAGTTGCAAATGCCTCTCCTGTACAGGTTATGCCACGACATTTCACGAAGACTACATCCAGTGCAACAGATTCTGTAAAATACAAAGGAAAAGCCAGCACCAAGAACCAAATGTGCAATCATTTAAACTCGGAATTATGGGAATGGGTTATATTTAAGACCGATGCAAAAAAAATTCTTAAAAATATTATGAAAAAACTTGACAAAGAAATATTCAACCTACTCTGTATCCAGCAAGTTGATGAAAAGAATGTTGATCCAGAGCTTTCCGACTTATATAAAACCCAAGGCCACAGGCCGATCCAGAGCCAAAATTAATACCTTTTCCCGTGAAATAAAGTCCTCAATTTTATATGCATAAAAAAGATGATATCAAAAACAAGAGGCCCAGGTGCCACAGCGCTCACCTGAGCACATTGGCTAGGAAGAAGCCAAACTAGCAGAAAATGTTGAATTTTTTTTTTCATAAATCAATTTGATTATAAAAACCCCACCATTTAAAAAAAACCCTAAGATGATAGCTTTAAAGGAAAAGGGTGCGCAAGTTCGGAAAAATGTCCATTCCGAAGTTGTCCGTCCCACTGTTTACGGTATGTTGTACGTCACATGTATTATAGCAGCAACGACTTGAGTTCGTTGTAAAATAAAAAATACTCGATCATCCTTGTCTATCCCTTTCAAAATCCTGAAAACTATTCTTAATTATCGTAAATATTGTAACAATTAATTACAGCTTCGTTCATGATCAAATATAGAAACAGTTACTTGCCGTTTGTATAAAAAGTCGCGTGGTCCTATTTTTAGCATTCTGTATCCTATTGTGAAAAAATCGCGATGATAACGATGGTTTTGTAAAGTTAAAATTGCATACAAGTATGTGTGTATTTTAAGTAAATTTAGATTAGAATTAAACAACTCAGAACAAAATATTATTGTTTTGCTAACATATGTATTTCATTCATAACTATTTTTTAACACCTGTGACCTTGAACGGAGGTAACAATGCAACCCACGAAGCAAGAAATGCTCGGTTATAAAAAGGAAAAGAAAAGAGAGATACTCTTAATACTTTAATACTAAAGACTTGTCCAAGCGAAGTTGTTACTTATAAGATATTTTGTTTCATCCTTAGTTATCCATTGTCTTACCAGCTTGTTTTCTCCTTTATTTTCATCGTAATTTTTCGCAGCGTCTCACAACAAGAATCATTCTTAATTTTTACGAGTGAAAACAAGGTTTCATTCAACATGACATCCGACCAGATTTATACACATTGGGAAACGGGGTAACAGTGTATAGTATACCGACTGGTTAGACAATAGACCTTAATTACATTTAGGTGTCCACCGTCCCCGGTCAACTAACAGGAAACTATACATACACAACGTACACTACCAGATTTTGATGATCAAGTATTTTTACAAAATTTGAATTTAACGCAAGCATATAACAAATTAAAAATTATGATTCATTGTAAAAGGACAATTATTTTGATACCCATTACAAAAAAGAATTTTAACTGAATATGATATTCCAAAAAAAGTTTTTGTAAACATAACCAGGTAACTCGTAAACGATGATTGTCACTAGGCCTAAATTTTAGACACAAAAACCGATAATATCCGCAGAATATTTAAAAAAAAATCATTTTACCGATGATAGACTTGTTGTGTTTTATCTATAATTAATTTAATTTCAATCATGTTTTAATGCTTACATGTATAAATCTTCGAATAACAGAGCGACGAATTCATAACAATTTAAAAGCCGAACTCAACGGTTAAGAAATATTAATGTGATATAAGCCGTTTAAAAAAGATCCATAAATAAAACTGTTTATAGTTTGATTAATAAATCAATTCAAGACTTTGGAAACGTTCAACAAAATAGTCCAAAACAAACTTTGTGCAAAATAAATGTTTAATCTTTTCCTATAGACATAAGGAGCGGTGTTAGCCTAATGGTTATAACAATGGCCACCGAAAAAGAGAGAGAAAAAAAAATAACAATGGCCACCTAATCGAAAGGTCAAGAGTTCCCGCCCCGTGTCTTTCCTATACTTATTTCTATGTAAAACTTGGGTCTGCCATTTTGGCCCAACCCTAGTCCCAGGGGTCATTATTTGAACAAACTTGAATTTACACTACCTAAATATGATCCCAAATGAGTTTCATTTTTCCTGGACCAGTGGTTTTTGCGATGAAGATTTTTAAAGTTTTTTCCTATATATTTCTATGTAAAACTTGGTTTAGCCATTGTGGCCCCATCTTAGCCCCGGGGGTCATGAGTTGAACAAACTTGAATCAACACTACCTGAGGATGATTCCACATGAGTTTCATCTTTTCTTGCCCAGTGGTTCTTGTGAAGAAATTTTTAAAAGATTTTTCCTATATCTTCCTATGTAAAACTTTGATCGGACATTTTGGCCCCACACTAGCCCCGGGGTTATGATTTGAACAAACTTGAATCTTCACCACCTGAGGATGATTATAAATGAGTTTCATCTTTCCTGGCCCAGTGGTTCTTGATTTTGATCAGAAAATCTCACTTGAGCCTTGGCTCAGTTGAGCTAAAAATATAGATTTGATAAACCAACGTTAAGGTTTTATGTCCACGTTTTTAAAATGATCATAATTCCTGGCCAGTGTGTTCATGCATGATGGAATGATAAAAAATAAAGCTATTTATATATTTTGTATTTTCAAGAATTATAACATACATTAGTGCTGCTTCTTTTATTTAACTATTAAATTATAGTAATTTTGAATATAAAGAACGTTATAATATCATAATTAAATAGCAATTAATGTCCGTTTCAAAAATAACCGAACCTCAAATATTCGTACTTTTTACACGATGCTGTGAAACAACTAGAGGTACTGTGAGCTATATTATAAATTGTTTTACGGTAAGGTGTAAAGAGGAATAACTCGTCCTATCAAATGTTAGCCAGAAGCTTCTATATGTGACGTCATAGGTAAACATATAATGGCAATGTCCATGTTTTGCTATGGGAAACTTAAAATACGTGTCGAATAAAAAAGTAAAATAGGTAGTGCACAATGGCAATATGTAATAAGGATTCTGTGAAAGTTTCATTAAATTTCACTCAGTAGTATAAGAGGAGTTGCGGATAAGAGATACAGCGTAACAGACGGATGGACGGACGGACGTACAGACGGAAATCCCGATTATTATATACCCTCCCACTTTTCAAGCGGGGGGTATAATAAAATGTATTCAATATCCGTTTAAAAAATAACCAAACCTAAAAAATTCGTACTTTTTACACGATGCTGTGAAACAATAAAATGTATACAATATCCGTTTAAAAAATAACCGAACCTTAAAAAATGGTTTTTTTACACGATGCTGTGAAACAACTAGAGGTACTGTGAGCAATGAGCTCACTAAATAATACCCCCGCCTCCCATATGATTATAATGGCAAAGTCCATATTTTGCTGTGGCCGGGAAACCCAAAATTTAAAATAAAAAAAATAAAATAGGAGGTGCACAATGGCAATCTGTAATAAAGATTATGTGAAAGTTTCATTAAATTTCACTAAGTGGTATAAGAGGAGTTGCGGATAAGAGATGGTACCCCAAAGCGTATCAGACAGACGGACGGACGGACATACCGATTACAGTATACCCTCCCACTTTTCAAGCGTGGGGTATGATAAAATGTATACAGGTATACCGGTTTTAAAGTGAAAGTAGATTAATTAATGCTCTGTACCTGTTTTTATAAGCAAACTAGAGGTACTGTGAGCAATGAGCTCACTAAATAATATCCCCGCCTCCCATATGAATATAATGGCAGTGTCCATGTTTTGCTCTGGAAAATCAAAAATATATGTCAGATCAAAAAGTAAAATAGGATGTGCACAATGACAATATGTAAATAAGAATCTGTGAAAGTTTCATTAAATTTCCTTCAGTGGTATGAGAGGAGTTGCGGATAAGAGATGGGTACCCCAAAGCGTAACAGACGGACGGACGGACATACCGATTACTATATACCCTCCCACTTTTCAAGCGGGGGGGGGGGGGATAAATATCTAGTAGCACAGTAAAGACAGAAAATGCCAAATGCAGAGCTTATCAATTATATTTTTACCGGTCATGGTAGGCGTTTGTTTTGAAATCGGGATGTTCTGCGGGTTTCATTCTCGTTCGCGGCGCCGCGTAAAACCTACGATAAATGTAATAAACATACCGTAGCGACTCTTCCTTTGCCTGACACTCGGCACTAGAAAATGAAAGTCGGTCACGGGTCTTTCAACTGAAACCCTAAAAACTGATGTCTCGTTTCATTTCAGGCATTGGCACGATGATATTCATATGCTAGACGGGGGGTATTATTTAGTGAGCTCAGTGCTCAAATTACCTCCAGTTATATACTTATGTTCTGATGCCAAAATGCTCTGTCGTTAGAGACATTATTTGATATAGATTTAAGAACTAAAACTAGAGGTACTGTGAGCAATGAGCTCACAAAATGATACCCCTCGCCTCCCATAATATCCATGTTTTGCTATATATTGTTTTACGGTAATGTGTAAGGAGGAATAACTCGTCGTATCCAATGTTATTTTGAAGCCGCTAAAAGTGGGTCAAACTCCAAGGTCAAGGTCAAAAGCTCAAATTTGGTGGTACCCAAAGAAAGATCTTGTCACAAGAAATACTTATATGAAATATGAAGGTCATAGTTCCACTGAATCAAAAGTTATGGGTAAGGTTAAAGATTTTGTGACGGACGGACGGACGGACAGACGAATGAGATTTAATGTCCCCTCACTTTCGCGAAAGCGGAGGACAATAAAGTACAAAATGTTTGAGCTTAAACAGTTTTACTGATATGTATCAAATAAATATCTTAGTAATATGTTTAGACTCTGTTTGCATATTTATAGGCCAAAACTGTGTACTTTGTAGATTGTTGTTACATGTTTTCAAATGTTTTGAAGAACCGCAGGGTCTTGTCAGGAAATATTTATCTTCTTTGGATATACTTACCACTACTATAAAAATAAATTTATTTTTATAGAAGGGGTAATTAGATTTAAATGTAAAAATATGTTTTTAAAAAAATGTACAAATACATGTATTTTTAAAGTAAGTGTAACGTTCACTAGGCCTTTATTAAAAAATATTAAGATAAATATTTCGTGACAAGTTCCTGTAGAGGAACCAGATATTTAAGCTAAATTGTATAGTTTACATATACATGTAATACCTAATATACATGTAATACCTAGAGTAAAAAAAGGGTGGATAAACTCCAAATAGTCACAAAAATAAGTTCAGTGATATTATCAAAACATGAAAGCAGTTCGTGTTAAATTCTAAAAGGGGAGGAAGGAGTCTGGCAGATTTTGGAAGTAAATTTGTGTTTCACTGGCATGAAAATAAAGCTTGGAAAAATTGCAAGCCCTCCCTCCCCCATATATATATTATCCATAGGCCTCGGAAGCAATTTGAAAGTGGGGGGCTTAACCACGAGAAAGATAATGTCTATCTTTGCATATAAAGTGGGAGGGCGCCTGGGGACTACCCCCCAGTTCCAACACCTATGATTTCTTCAGATAGGGGGCTTACATGTAGCATCTCTGTGAATTTAGCCGTGAGACAATAAATAATGATTATGTATTGTCGACTCAACCACCCCATCACCATCATCATGACAGACTTCTCAAGTAAGCCTTATCCCTTTCCCTAATCAAATGGTAGTATCCCAAAATAGGATGGGTGGGGGATGCAATATCATATACAGACATTTTATAGGAAGTTGGGGGGGCATATGTACCCCTATCACAATCTCAAACTGGTTATTCTCCCACCTTCACCTCCAAGAATAAAGGTCACAAAATATTAATGTTTACATCCATCGAAAGATCTTATCGAAATGAACATTATACATGTGGAGCATAAAATCCCTAGCACAAACTGTTTATAAGCTAAGGCCAAAATTAAAGTTGGGTAAATTTTTGCAAATATGGGCTACTCTCAGACGCTCCAATGTTCAGAACACAGATTAAATATGAGGGTCAAAGATCCAACCAATCGAAGGTTTAGGGCAATGATAGTGTCACTGGACTAGCGGGTAAACATACAAATGAACAAACAGATGGACAGGGCAAAAATCTATATACTTTGATTACAGGGACATAAAGAATCCTTTTTCACATTTAAATTCTGATTATTCCCGTATTATTAACTTAATAACAGATTACAAGAACTAAATTTTATTTTGTTTAAAAATTAATCTCAGCAAAATTGTTTTACCATTGACCAATTAAAAATAAATGATGAATTAGCTCAACTTCAAATCCTATTTTTGTCATACTTGTAAGAATTCGAAATGTACATTGTATCATGACCTTTTACAAAAATTAAAATATCCTTAAATCAGTTTTAGACCTTATTTTCAAATCAGTAAAAACAATGCTCCAATACCGGAAGTTTCTCACTCTGAAGTTGATTTATGCTCATAAAAACTAAATGCAGCATATTTTGTTTTACACAACCTACATGTAAAACTTTCATTTGTCTACATATCATATGCCTCTGCTCTTTGTGACTTTTGTTTTAGTAATATTCTTTAAAATTATATTCAAGTTACATCAACATTACATTGAACAGGCTGATTCACATGTGATTGCTGAAGACCTCACTAACCACGTGTACTTTACTGAACACTTTGGTAGTACAAGCAAATTCAAAGAATTGTAGTCCCCCGCTTTCGCGAAAGCTGGGAACAAAAATTATCAACATACTGGTTGATTAGTTGCAAGAATATTTCCAAATGTTAAAAAAGAGCGATGTAGAATGAAAATAAACAGGTAAAAAACACTCTTTGTTTACAAAGGCTTAGCACCAAGGATTGACAAAGGTCACAGTTTCGATAATGCTGAAATCCCCAATTATACTCCATCAATTTTTTTTCAAATTCCGAACACTTCTTTCTCTGTTGTTTTAGCTAAGTACACATCCATCACCTGCAATGGTAATAAAGTACTAATGGAAATAGCCGTCAATGCCATTGAATCGTTTGAAATACAAGTTGGAAATAAAACAATGAAAATCAAACATGATCTCAAGCTTGAATTTAATTCAATGAAAGTGAATTCATTATTCTGCATGTGGAATTATTTCCGTTTTTGTGAAGGTAAGATCTCAAACAATGTGTAATGCAAGTAGTGACAAAGAAAATATAATCACTCAAAAAAGTGCCCAGCAAAACATTGCATATTCTGCACAATGTCTCAAATTACTTCCAATGAATTCTCAGAAAGAAAATGTGACATCTCTATCATGTAAAGGTCTTACTTTCAAATGTATAGCATTACCGGTAAATCAAACAGCTGTACCTGAACTTTTCAGTAGAAGCACTAGTGACACTACATCAGGCCCCATTTCTACACCATCATCCAGTTCTCCAACATACATAGTCAACTATCTTCGTGGAGTGGCTCCATATCTAAGTGAAGGACAGCTATCTGTGATCAGATCCCAACTACAAAATTCAAGTGTAAATGACATTCACAATCGTTAATTGGATTTCAAAATGATTCAGTTAGCATTTTCAATTTGGACGAGAAGCCCTATATCTTATGAACAGCTAAGTAGTTCGGGAAAACTACTGTTACCTTCAGTAAAAACTCTGTCTAGATACAAAAACTCTGTCCATCAATCTCCAGGTGTCAATTATGAGGTATTTCAATGGATGTTAATGAAGATAAGTTGTTCGGGAAAACTACTGTTACCTTCAGTAAAAACTCTGTCTAGATACATAAACTCTGTCCATCAATTTCCGGGTGTCTTTGATGAGGTATTTCAATGGATGTTAATGAAGGTCCAGCATGATGGACTACCTCAAGAAGGTTATTATGGTGGCCTTATACTTGACAAGATGGCTATTCAAGAGGACATCCAAATTTGAGAAGAAAGGAGGATCCTGAACTCTTATTGGAATTCCAGATCTTGGAGCTGAGGGAAACCAATTGCAATCCTTCAAGCATCAAATGGCCAACCATGTTATGTAATTCATCTTCAATGGATTAACTGGCTTCTGCTTCTTAGCAGCACATTATCCCACAACACAAGCAAACAACCCACAGATCTATTCCATGTTCTGGACTGTGGTGCAAGCATTAGAGAGGTGGGGGTTCCATGTATTATATACCTCCATGGATGGGGCCTATAACAATCGGTCTTTCATAAACATGCAGTTTTCTTCACCCTCCTCTACTATGGCAGCCTTTAATCCATTTTGTGCATCTCATCCAGTTGTCTTTCTTGCTGACCCATCACATCTTTTTTCTCAATACACTGTAACTGGAAAGTTGTTGCATAATGCTCAGGTGACCTATAAGGCCCATGGGCCTCTTGTTAATGAAATAAAATTTTATGATAAAATTTCGAAATATGTGGCCGCATTATCAGTGGTTCCTGTGAGGGTGGGGTGCACTGGTGGTTATAAAGTGGAAATGCATTTTCTCTTTGTTACTCTGATCTACCTTTTGGTATTAAGTAACCAAAGGAAGCATGCTTAGTGTATGATTATGATAAGCAATGGTGCTTCTTTCAAAATTGTGAATTTCATGTTGTTGTTTTTTTTATTAAAACACGACCAATTCAATTGGTGGTAAGTTGTTGCATGATACTCAGTTGACCTACAAGGCCCGTTGCCTGGGCCTCCTATTTTACATTTCAATTTTAAAGTGTTTTTAATCATATGTATTTTAAGGATTAAAAGTGCAGAAATCGTCAAAACATACGATGTCACCAGACTGAAAATCCTGTTTTAAATAGTTTACTTAAAACGTGATCATAAAATGTAAGAATCATCCCATTGCAAAAAAAAAAATAAATTATAAATAATTATAAAATAAATAACCAAGAAAAAAAAACACCTTGGTTGTGAATGATTAAATTGTGCATAACTAAGTACCTGTACAAGTGAATTACCTTTCCAATTTTTTTTTTTAACTGAAGTGATATTTTGCATGTTTTCCAACACCAGAAAAAGTGATTTGCAGGAAAAATTTTATTTTGTCTCTGACAATTCTCAGGGTTACTGAACTTGCATTGGTGCATATTGACACTCGTTGGCACATACAAATGCACGAGTGCAATTGTGAGGCAACGAGTGCCAATATTCACCAATACAAGTGCAACAACTCCTTTATTATATAGCTACAATGTAGAACACAAGAACTTTTTACAAATTAGATCACATGAAAATTAATTAAAAATCATCATAAACAGTACTTGATGCATTACAGAAAGGATATATTTACAAAAATCAGTACAATACAAATTAAAAATGAATGTTTACAAAGTATAATTAAAAATTTTATTTCTGTACATAGAATTACATGTAAATACATGATTATTATTGCTCCTTAATTTTCACAATTATGCTTCAATGATATTAAAACGTTCATTGGTTTAATACACAGAAGCAGAGGAGAAGAGTTTTAAAGAATGTATGCATTTTCACTATAAAATCAATGGACACAAGACGAATGACCACCTTTAAGCAATCGCTTAATGGTAGTTTAATGGTGACTTAATGGTGCTTAAAGAAGTTAACTCCATTAAGCCACCATTAAGCTGCAACTTACAGGTGCTTAATGTCCAAACTTCATTAAGCTACCATTAAGCCACCTTGAAGCCGAGCTTAATGGTGACTTAATGATCAAACCTCATTGAACTTTTACGCATCTTATTTCGAATCTTTGATCTAACTTTTAAAGTTTTTTTCAATGTCATTTACGCAAAATCGATTTTTTTGTGTGATCTATAATTTTGTCTCGTTCGTCATTTTTATATAACATTTCTTTCAACATGCAAAATCTCGGGCACGGAGAATAAAGTTAGCTAATAGCCACAGGGGCTTGCTCCCGGTTTTTAATAATTTTTTTTTTTTAATCATTTACAGTATCAATAAAAAAAAGTTTTAGCTTATTACCCGAATGATTTAAAAAAAAAATTATTACATACTTTGTTTTTATTATTAGTGTATATGATTTTTGTTTTAAGAAATAAATGATTATAGTATTACACGCCGGGGACAACCCCCTGTGAAATATCTTAATTTTTCACTACCGAAAATCAATTTCTTCCAACATGCAAAATCTCGGGCACTGAGAATAAAGTTAGCTTATAGCCACAGGGGCTTGCTCCCGGTTTTTAATAATTTTTTTTTTTTATTCATTTACAGTATCAATAAAAATTTTTTTTAGCTTATTACCGCATATGATTTAAAAAAAAAATAATTATTACATACTTTTTTTTTTATAAGTGTATATGATTTTTGTTTTAAAAAATGAATAATTATAGTATTAAACGCCGGGGACAACCCCCTTGAAATATCTTAATTTTTCACTACCGAAAATCAATTTGTTCTTAAAATTATCTTTATCCATGAACACAAAATATATATTACTTTAAAAAAAAAGATAGAGAGAGGTGGTATTTTTATTTCATGTGTTAAAAGCAACATATTCTGCTACAGAATTCCCAGGAATATAAAGTCATATGTTCTCATGAAGAAAAAAAATATCTTTCTTTTTTTTGGGGAGGGGCTGGGGCAACAGGTATAAAAATGTTTAGTTTTCAAAGTTTGACTTTTACATCATGAATAATTTGTATTAATTCGCTATTTTTCTTATATAATGCAGTGGTAAGTATACATCAAAATCTAGTCGGTCTTCAATGATTGTTATTTCAAAATAATAATAATTCCCATATAGCCAAAATTGGGATATTCACACCTGAGTGGTCACCTGTGTATAGTCTGTTTTAGGCTTATTGCCTGTACTTATAACCTGCGGTGTATAAGTTCAATATCAAAAAACATATCATAAATACTTGATTTATAACATAATTATTAATTAATCAGGTGCTACATATTAATTATCTTAAAATACATACCAGTACATTTATATCATTATCAGTTTAAATGGAAAACTTAGGATCAAGTTTTATGTAAAGAGAACATAAAAAAAACCAATTTTCGTGGGAAGAGGTGAGAAAAAAAATTAAATCAACCATTTACAGAGATTTTTTTTTCACAATACACTAAAATTATTGAATGTATTTGGATCATTACTTAATGAAATCTTTCCGATAAAGAGATTTTACTGGAATGAAATGTAAAAGAATTGAGTTTAAGTTCTTTTGCAGAAATATTTGTACTAAATGAATTGAACATATTTTATTGACAAAGTCAAAAGGATTGGACACAAGTTCTATAACTTAGATAGTCCTCTCCTAATATAACATTTTGTAAAATTGCCAAAGTAAAACAAACATATATACATATGGTCTACTAAATACATTGTATACATTGTAGTAATAAACAGGAATAAATTCTTTAAATATACTAAATAGGAATTGCATGTATACATGTTCTATAAAAAATTAAATGATGGTAAAAATATAATACATTCTGATTTATATAGTTTACGAGAAATACATAAAGTGTCCATGCAAAACTTATATTTAATTCTTATATAAGAAGGATTTTTCTTCTTCCCATGTTTAACATTGACAGTTGTAGAATTTTATGGTGAGAACCTCGTTAGTTGTTAGAACTTGTTTTCAAACCATTTGTATAGTATTTATTCAATAAAATATTCTCAAAAAAACTCTAAATGAACAAAAAAATGTTTGAATGACAAAATAGAGTATCTATTAGAGAATATCTTGCTTTAACATATTTTTCAAACAAAACATTTTAATATAAGCATATTTATTTCTAAAAAGTTTATTTTGAAATAAACACTTATTCATATCAATTTATTCTTTTCCATGTTTTTCCATTAATGTGATATTTAATTTCAATACATTATTTGATAATTTAGAATTATTCGCATTTAAGTTTAAACACATGATTACAGTACATATTAGATTCAAGATTTTAAAGACATTTATAATACTGTACCTTTCA
>PRKT01000021.1:1222762-1246149 GCA_003671525.1 Saccostrea glomerata | reverse complement strand
TATGACACCATTGTCTTAATTTACAGCCAATCAGCGTGGCTTCTCCTAATCACGTGACCATTGTTTTATTTTTTACCAAAGGAGAAAGCCACACAAATTTACAAGGAAATTTTTTATCGAAAAACCCTCCATCCATCCCCCTTTCTTCCACCGTCTTATATTATATTTGTTATATATGTACTGATATTAGTGTTCATATTTATTTGTTTGGCGTTTATTTTCTTTTAACCCACCCTTTTTTGATGACAGGCATATCAGTGCCTGCTTCATGATATATGTAATTTTAGGGGGTCAGATTGCATAATATATTACCAAAGATTTTTGTATTCTTTCAAAGTTTGTTCTAGTCTTGTCTGACCCCCTTATAATATGTTTATAATTTGTTTTGCGTCATTTACTTCAATAAATGACATTTTTTCACTTTCACTACTGTTGTTATTTTAATTTTAATCCATAATTTGTGATAAAAAATCACTATTATAATAATTTTTCACCCATAAAAACAGTAATATCGACTGTGTAATGGTGGCTTAATGGTAGCTTAATGGAGTTTGGACATTAAGCATCTGTAAGTCTAGCTTAATGGTGACTTAATGGTGGTCTAAAAGCTACCATTAAGGACCTGTAAGCCACCATTAAGCTAACATTAAGCTACATTTAAGCACCCATTAAGGACTTTGAGATGGCTTATTGGTAACTTAATGGAGGTGTAAAATTAATGTTACTTAAAGGTGCTTAATGGTGACTTAAAGATAACCATTAAACCACCATTAAGGACCTATAAGCCACCATTAAACCAGGCTTAAAGGGTGTGTTTCATCTTGTGGGACCCCACACTTACACCAGAACCCCTGACACTGGGGCCATGAATTTCACAATGTTGGAAGAGACAGCCTTATTAAACATAACCATGAATGTACTTGGAAAGTTTATCTTATACCCAGAAGTAGATGTAGTGTAGAAGATTTTTAAGAAGTAAATAAACAATAGAGCCCCGGCTAAAGACCAGAATCCCTGACCGAGGGGCCATAAAATTCATAATTTGATAGGCATTCTCGTTCATTATAATTTTATACTTAGTTTGTTTAGTGACCAGGAGCACAGAAGATTTTCAAAGAATTAATGTATTTTCACTATAATTATTATCAATAGAACCCCGCCAACCCAGGGCACATGAAATTCACAATTTTGGAAGAGACATTATTGCTCATCATAATTTTGTACTTGGTTAGTTTATTTACTACCCAGGAGCCCATTCTGGTCTCTAACCAGCAGAGCTAAAAACTTCCTCGAAGCAGAAAACCATATGTGTTTAGAAGATTTTGTTTCTTACCTTTAGTATTTATATCCTCCATTGCACCTGATCTCACCTCTGATGTTTTAGAGGTCCGTGTTTGCCTTTATCCTATTTTTTTTTATTGTTTTATGGACTTTGATATTGAATACTGTTCGTTATCTCCACATCCTTCATATACTAACCGTATAAAACCAATCTTAACAAAAGCGGAAAATGATATCAGATATCGAAATAAAAGGATAAAAAACAAATATTCTTAGAACCTTGAGGGGGTGTGGGTGTTTTACACCATCCAGTCTATTCATCAGGTACCCGTGAGTCTTATCCCTTTACAACAGTGTTTATAGAAAAAAAAACTGCTGATGACGATCAGAAGAGCCATAGTAACGCAAAGTGGCATATACCTGGGCAATTGTTCCATTTTCCCTATGAGCATATGATATGCAGATCACACAATTGCTTGCAAATGTCTATAACTTCTTCATTCGAAAAGAAAACGTATATGCTCAACGTTTTAGGAGGGGGGTTGAGTCTTTTACAGTGTACCTCTTCGCTGATTCATCAAAAAGTCATGACGTATTTTTTAAATCCAAACCAAATTTTTATTCATATACGAAATAATTATAAGATTATAAAATTATACTGTGAAACAAGCAGAATACCAAACAAAATTTAAATATGACGGAAGTTAATCTTGGATCGTACAAGATAACATATAATAAGAATATCAAAAAAATACTCCAACATAAAAGAAATTCATCTTCTATCGCAATGCAAGTCGCGAAGTAATATCATCC
This sequence comes from Saccostrea glomerata, assembly GCA_003671525.1. Classification (NCBI taxonomy): domain Eukaryota; kingdom Metazoa; phylum Mollusca; class Bivalvia; order Ostreida; family Ostreidae; genus Saccostrea; species Saccostrea glomerata. The sequence goes on along the minus strand of PRKT01000021.1, from coordinate 1,244,055 downwards.
ATACGCCGCAGGTACAAATCCAACTGTGGGGCGTGCAGACCGGTCCTTAGGACGAGACCGTATAGGCCGAGGTCCCTTGTCGCAGTTGGTGCTGGCACGAAAAAGATCCTTCACTGCTCAATGGCCCCAATTGTCAAGTATAGGTTAAAATTTGCAGCATTCAACCGGCATTTGGGAGTGAAAATACTCGAAAGGGACGTTAAACAAAAAAAAATGTTTCCTACAACATAAATTAGATACCAGAAAAAAAACAGCAACAATCGTTCAAAGGAGAGCCAACAAGTAATGGTGAGATCACTGTTACGTGTTAAACACCAAAATGTACTTATTCAGTAGAGCACACCTATCAAAGAGCTTCTTATGTATACCTAATGATCTTGTTAAGCTTAATGGTATGGAATAATTATATGGTATAGAATCCTGTAGGTGCTAATAAGAGATAAAATATTTTATCTGGTTGCAGCCACAGTAATAACTAGCGGCTGCCAAATAATTTTCTGGCGGCCGCTAGAAAGTACTACTGTATGCCGACCGTCGAATAATTTTCTGGCGGCCGCCAGATAAATTTCTCCTTGAAAATATTTTCCTACCTGGCACCTACATGTACCGGTCTTGCTTCCGTATAATGGTCATAAAAAGTTTCTACTCCCAACCAATAGAGAGTTTTCGATGGACCCAAATTTAGCAAAAGTTACCTCCCGTTGGTCGCCATATTGGAGGTCGACTCGGTGAGTTTTCTTCTTTGTCTTACCAAGTTTAAGAAAATATAGCAGAAATATTTGGTGGAAAATCTTTATTAAATAATTTTTTCTTAATAAAGGAGGGTTCCAAAAATTTATATACTTCACAAAAATAATGATTCTTAATTCAAAATCGCAAATATAAAAATTTAAAATTGGTTGAACAATGAAGGAATATGAGCATTTGGACCTCCAGTATGGCGGCCAACGGGAGATAACTTTTGCTTAATTTAGGTCATATGAAAACTATCTATAAATATGAAACTAAATTGTATTCTACAGTAAATTTTTCTGTTCATTTGAATATACACCCATGTACATGTATATGTCTAGAAAGTTTGCTGCGGACAAAATTTCAGCATCTGTGTCCCATGTATGTCTAGAAAGTTTGCTGCAGACAAAATTTCAGCATCTGTGTCCCATTTACCATGTAGTTCGACATTGCTATTTTCAATGGAGTTGTCCCCAACACGATCTTCAGTCTTCCTGGATTTTGATCCACGTTACCTTTTATTGCCTTTAGTTTTGAAAAATCTGAAAGATAGAAATGGTTTGTTTTTTTTAAATCTTCATAAGTGATATGTTTTTTTCTTCCATTTTCAGTAGCTATGGAAGCACTTAACGAAGTGAATCCAAATTTTCCCAATGAATTTCATTCAAGGTGCCCACAAAAGCGAAATACACTGAGGGAATGTAAAGTTCATTTGCTTTTTATTGAGTTCACCTTCTTTAAGTATCAGTGGATTTTTAAACCTACTGTCATTGAAAGTATACGAGTTTCTTAAATAATATATATATATTCACAATTTTTAATTATTTTCTTGTATTTGCAGGTTTTTTGTCGCAATGAAGAAAGTATAAACGACTGTAAAGCAGAACCAAATTAAAATGGTCCTTGACTGTGATGATCTAAGGTTTTTTTTGAAGACGTACATGTACATACATAAATAATCTGCTGAATTTCATTCGCATTAAAGGTAAAACAAATTTTAAAAAAACTATCTCATTTTACAATAAGGATATTTGATCATATTTCTACTACATTTTAAGCTTACCAGAAATTCTACTGCCAAAACTTTGGCAAATCAACATATTTCACCTAGCTGCAGCTCTCTGATTGATAAATTTTGGACAGACAAAGCAAAAACATCGATTCTCTGCTTTATCTGTCCAAATTTTCTCAAGTAGAGAGCTGCAGTTATATTTGACCCCTGTCAATTAAATGTTGAGAATATTTAAACATCATTTGCAAGAAAATTGTTTCATCGTTCTTGGAACATTTTGTCCTTTTGATAATTATTTTTTTCCGCATTAAGTATTCTTATTCTGATTGTTTGCTTCCATTTTTAACCTTTCCTCTATTCTCCGAGGTTGTCTTAATCCAATTTTCCTCCCACTCTGCTGGTTCTTCACTAAGTTCGGTAATAGACGTATCCATTTCCTTTTGTGTCTGTTGTATTTAGTAAATACAACAGACACAATACTACATGTACATGTATTTACACTTTCTATAGATGTTGAATTTCGTAGATCAACATCGAATTTCATAAATAGTACTACGTGTACATATTTCTAATATGTATTGATCTTCTTCATGTGGAAAATAAAAGCTAATATTAATTTCAAACAAGGGCAGAAACATAAATACTTGCAAAAAATGCAGAGATGTTTGTTTGTTACTTTTTCGTTGTTTGATTAATGACGTTTTGATTTAAGGAATAACTGTCTAATTTTTCGATTTCATGAAGTCATAAATCGATTGGCTAGCGTGATAATTTGCATAAATTATCACGCAAGCCATGCCAATCGATTGCTCGTCGTCATGAAATCGAAAAAACTGACACTTAATCATTATATTTACATGCTCTTGATTTAGCCAATTTGAATCCACGTTCAACAAGCCCCGTGTCTTTTCTCTTTTTTCTTTGAACCGCGCCTATTGATGAACCAGTGCATTTTGTAGAAATAAAGTACATTAACTACTCAGTATTTGTAATTTTATCTCGGAGAAAGGCATTGGAAATGTAAATATTAAATTTTGAGCATCGCATAAGAAACAGGATTCATGTTTTACTCTGATTCTCTGTCCTCTGCAATATACCATGTTCCTCTGTCCGCTGTTAAATCTGATGATTTTCTACCCTCTGCAACATTCCAGGATTCTTTGTCCTCTGTATCATCAGTTGATATTCTGCGGTCTGCAACATACCCGAATTGATGATAAAAGGTTTAAATGAGAATGATAAATTATTATTAAATCTTACCAAAATAGCAAATCCATGATTATTTATATTGATTCAAAAAGGGTTTATCAAATTTGTTCAAATCATGACTCCTTGGGGTAGGACGGAGCCTAAATTAGTGGATCAAACTTGTAAAAAAAAAAAATCTTGTAAGAGTTAGTAGTAAACAAGAATAGATATGGGTTACCCCATATCCAAAGATATTCGACTTTCAGATTTAATATGTTTAACAGTGTTTAATGACGTTTATAAAAATAAAACTGCACTGTCTAGTTATAGAACTTATGTAAATTTCGTGAGTCCGTAGCATTACGGTCACCCAGTCTCCTAACCATGCTAACAAACAGTACACATACATGTACCTGTGTCCGCAAGACCAGTTAGCCTTGGTCTATACGATGGAGTTGTCAAACGGACTCCAGCGAACAGAGAAGTTACGATGGCAGACAGAACTTTTTTTCATAATTAGATCACATGTATACAAATTTTAATTCAAAAAAATTAAACGACTGTCAGTTTAGAAATCCTCGGCCAGTTCGGGTTTTGTTACACATTTTAAAGGTACTCTCCCGATGTGTAGTTTGTCTACACACGTGCAGGAATCTGTTCAGGGATTGAAAATTCCGTCATTTAATATACTACACACACAGAATGATTATTTTTTTTCTCTTAGATGAAACTATATGATAATTAACGAACAATTAACATGATTTTACTACAGTTGTTGATATTAGTATAATCAATTCATCAGTGAAAAAATATCAACCGAAGAATGACCTATATATTCTCTGTTATCAAACATGTTAAAAAAAAAGCTGAGGAGGGAGCGAGCGTAGGAATATTAACATTTTTTATTTGCATTTAGGGGGGAAAGAGATGTTTTGAGGGAAAATTAACATTAATTTTGGTTTCTTTTACGTATGACATACACAACATTATTCTTATCATGAACAATTATGCTGTGTCTACTTATTAATGATGGAACTATTTTCGTCGGAACAATTTGTGTGAGTCGCCGCTGACTACAGTAATATATCTTGCACTAATAGTATGCACTGATCGAATATATTAAAAATGTGAAAGCGTCTTCAGTAAGTGTAGATTCAAATGTGATTACATCTGGGCCCCCATGCCGGATTGCGTGGGGGGGGGGGGGTATATAACAATTTTAATACTGAACTAATTTCTTTATTTCTGGTCAATGAGTACAGGTAAGCGCTGTAGCGATTGGGCCACTTGTTAAAGAGACTCTTTTAAAAAAAAATTGAGATAATTTCATGTCGATTAAAATCTTGTTAAACATGCATTTCAAGTATCATGCAGCGAGTCATTAAGTACTATTGAATGCATGTGAATCAAACAAGAAACCCCACCCCAACCACCAAGTGTAATTAGGGCCCTGCTGTGATCAGTCTGTACGTCCATTCGTCCGTCTGAGATCTCTTGTCTGGGGCATATTTTCTCTCTCCTTGGCCCAATTTGTCTCATACTTCATCCACAGAGTGCCTTGGAGAAAGGGTGTGACGTGACCTAGAACCATGTTTCTAGGTCAAGTTCATTGCAGAATTATATGAAAAACCCTTGTCCAGAGCATATCTTTTCTTTCCTTGGCCCAACCTGGCTCATACCAATAGAGTACCTTTGAGTAAAGAATGTGCAGTGTTGCAACCACTATTGAAATAACGACCACTATTGAAATAATTATTTCAATAGTGGTTGAGAGTGCATTTCAATAGCAAACATAGTTAGTAACCACTATTGAAATACAACCACTATTGAAATAATTATATCAATAGTGGTTGAGAGCGTATTTCAATAACAAACATAGGTAATAACCACTATTGAAATTTATACAACCACTATTGAAATAATTATATCAATAGTGGTTGAGAGAGCAGTTCAATAACAAACATAGGTAATAACCACTATTGAAATACGACCACTATTAAAATAATTATTTCAATAGTTGGTGTGATTCATTTCAATAACAAGCATAGGTTGCAACGAATATTGAAATAATGTCCACTTTTGAAATAAAGATTTCAATATGGAATAAATTATTGATTTCAATAGTGCTTTGATCAATGAATCCAATATATATGGAAATAATTATTTCAAAAGTTGCTGACGCGGTGAAACTTTTCTTTCAATACTGGTAGTATTTCAATAGTGGTTAAAACTTATGGTTACCATATTGAAATGCACTCTCAACCACTATTGAAATAATTATTTCAATAGTGGTTGTATTTCAATAGTGGTTATTACCTAAATGTTTGTTATTAAAATGCACTCTCAACCACTATTGATATAATTATTTCAATAATGGTCGTATTTCAATAGTGGTTACTAACTCTGTTTGCTACTGAAATGCACTCTCAACCACAATTGATATAATTATTTCAATAGTGGTCGTATTTCAATAGTGGTTACTAACTATGTTTGCTATTGAAATGCACTCTCAACCACTATTGATATAATTATTTCAATAGTGGTCGTTATTTCAATAGTGGTTGCAACAGTGCAGTATTCTTGAATCATGTGAGGTTAAGGCCATAGCAGGATTTTATCAAAAATCCTTTTACGGAACATATCTTCTCTCCCCTTGGTCCAATAATGCTCATACTTCACTCACAGAGTGCCACAGGTCCAATGTAAAATGACTTTAAACGAAGTTTCAAGTTTAAATATATACAGCTGTACACTGTAGCCCAAATATCATGGAAAATACGACCCAGTATCGTAATGGTAAAATTAAATTGCACATATGATTTGTTACTTAACTGTATGAACTTTTATGTCATTTTTTTCTTTGTCTCATTTTAGTGTGCTGTCATTTTGAAGATTTTATAGAAGCTCGAGGTATTGTCTGCGTAACATTTTAGACAGAAGAATCCATTTCATCACTACATCAACGAAAACAAGTTCCATTAATAGTTGTGTTGAACTGTTCTGATCTTTAACTATTAATGACGTAGAGGCGTACACTATAATTATTCACATTTGTTAATGTAAGTTGAGAAGAAATGTTTTTTACACATGATGCTCATCAAAAATTCAGTCCAAGAAAAATTATATATTTTTGCGGCAAAATGGGTTTACGCTAGATCTTGCTTCGATTAACAACTTTAAAGTTTGTAGACTATACACAGTTTGAGTTTATTATACAATAGTAAAAACTTCAATACACTAAATTTGTTTTACGCTACTGAAAAACGGAATTTTAGTGAGTTATTTACTTATGTATCGTTCTGTAAACGTTTATTAAGATGACTGAATTTTTTTCAATATTACATGGACATGGATAATAAATATCTTGTTTTTCATAATACCTTATTCTAATCAAAATATTGTCGCCCGCGGGACGGAGTGATTAGAGCGTTTGCTCTCGAATTGCGGGGTAAGGAGTTGATCCTTTGTTTGCGGGTTCAAATTCCACCGTGGGATGTGGGGATCAGCCCTTCGAGTGAGACCGCGAATACCTAGGTCCCGTGTCGCAGTAGGTTTTGGTACGAAAACAACCCCCGCTTATCAATGGCCGTAAGTCATTTATATTTAATATATAAATTATAACTTTTTAGCTCACCTGAGCCAGAAGCTATCAATAATAGTTCAAAAGTTATTATCAAAGTTAAGTTTTCGAAAGTAGGCCAAATTTGAAGGTCAAAGTCAAAACTTTTCATATCCAATGAAAGGTATTGTTACAGTCTGAATGTCTGTCTGTCTGTAAAAATTAACGTACACATGTAAACATTAAACCCTGTCCGTAACATTTAAGTGGGTGGGGCTATGGCTTTTATATTTCAAAGGTATATTCCTTGTGACAAGACCTTTCTTCGGGTACCACCATAATTGACCTCGTGACCTTGTCTTTGGAGTTTGACCCACTTATACAAAAAATTTCGAACATTAACAATAGCCATAATTTTTGGAAAGTTGGTGCTCGGGTTTCTAAACTTCACAAGTGTATTCACTGTGACAAGACCTTTCATTGGGTATAAAATTTTTATGACCTTTTGACCTTGACTTGAGTTTGGCTCACTTTTTAAAAACTTTAATTTTGACCATAACTTGTGAACTGTTAGTGAAAGGGCTTACTTTATAATTTACAGGCGTATTCCATGTGACAAGACCTTCCTTTGTATACCAACAATTTTAACCTTGACCTCATAGTTTGACCTACTTTAAAACAACTTTCATAATAACTTATGTACTGTTATTTCTAGAGTCTTCATATTTTACAGGTATATTCCTTGCGAGATGACCTTCATTTAAACTGGTACCAACAATTTTGACCTTGATTTTGGAATTTAAGTTGCATTTTAGAAATTTCAATCCTCGCCATAAGATGCCATTTAGGACATCTTTGTTTCACAAACACATCTTTTTATAACTCCCCGCTTGAAAAGTGAGAGGGTTTATTGTGCTCGGGATGTCCGTCTGTCTGTACGTCCGTCTGTTACACTTTAGGGTACCATCTCTTATCTGCAACTCCTCTTATACCACTGAATGGAATTTAATGAAACTTTCACAGATTCATTGTAACATAGTGCCTTTGTGCATCCTCAATTGTATATTTTGATCGGAGACATAATTCGGCTTTCCCATGGCAAAACATTGATACTGCCATTTTTTCTATAATATTAAAGGGTGCACATCTCTTATCCACAACTCCTCCTATACCACGGGCTAAAATTTAATATTACGTTCACATATTATTTTTATTACATACGTTATGCCATTGTGCATCTTATATTCTACTTTTGGATCTGACACTTATTGTTGGTCTCCCAGTGAAAACATGGACTTTACCATTGCAAAATAGTTATATTAAATTGTACATTTAAACATTATTTTCTACTCAAACTATTGTTACATTTGTAGTTATGTTTATGAGGGAAATTTTAATAATTTTGTTGTGCACTTTTACATACAGTTCCACTGTCCTTAATTTACTTTTTGACATACTTTTTTTTTATTCTGATAAATCTGCAGGTCTTGACCTGGCTGCTATGGCATAATTACTTTTTCATTCATTGAAGATATGTGCGTCCATAAATTATTTCTTTCCCTGATTGATCTGATGCATAAATTAAATTTAATGCATCATATGCACAGTGTCTGAAGGAATAATGAAGCATTTAAAGGTTGAACCTTTCAACCCCTCTCGTGACTTAAGTCTTGAAGCTCGTATCTGTATTATAACCAGCAGTTTTCTTTTCAAATGCCGAGTGCTTGGGGAAGATACAGTTGCTAGGCAATCAGAAATTAGGTTAAAACCTAATCGAATGGTGAACCGCATTCTGTGGCCGGTTCGCTGTTCCATAATAAAGAGTTCTTGTAAATAAAAAAAAACCCGAAAAAATGTTAAAGAAGCGAATCAAAGACATCACTTAAAGAAAAGAGAGTAAGCCTGATCAAAATGATGACGATAGATAAAATACCATTAAAGAGGTTCGCTCCTGAGTAGATTTTTTTCTTAACCTATATTTCAAAAATGCTGCATAATGTTTTAACTCTTAGAATAAATGTGGATTATGCAATGGCAATTTAACTATATTAAGTTAAAATTCCATAATAAAGTTCGATACTAAAAACATTTAATGAGGTACTATATTTTGTGGCGGACGGTTTTTAGCTCACCTGAGACGAAATGCTCAAGTGAGCTTTTCTGATCGAAATTTGTCCGTTGTCTTTTGTCGTCGTTTTTGTCGTTGTAAACTTTTCACATTTTCATCTTCTTCTCAAGAACCACTGGGCCAATTTCAACCACACTTGCCATAAAGAATCCTTGGGTGAAGGGAATTTAAATTTGTTCAAATGAAGGGCTCCTGGGCCTCTTCAATGGGAAGATAATTATGATTTAGTGAAAATTTAATGGTATCTCTTAAAAATCCTTTTCAAAAACCATTGGACAAGGAAAGATGAAACTTATGTGGAAGCATCCTCAAGTAGTTTAGATTCAAGCTTGTTCAAGTCATGACCCCCAGAGGAAAGATGGGACCACCATGGGGTAAAAATTTTTAACATAGGATATGGCCCCTGTGCCTCTTGTTTAAAACTCTTTTCAAATAGTATTTTGTTTGTTTGTTGTTTAACGTCCCTCTCTAGAATTTGTTCGGTCATATGGAGACGACTTTTTAATAAAGTCATACATATTTATTCCTTAACCTTACGAATAGTCTTTGTAACCCTTTGAAAATACAAAATCTCAGTTCTTAACCGAGATTTAAAAATATTCTCAATTCATTGGATAACCAGATCTTTTCTTGATTGACACGGAGATAATGAACATTGTTCAAGCTCAAAAGTCCATTACACAGTACAAAATAGGAGCAGAGCAAATACAGACCTCTTAAACATCAGAGGTGGGATCAGGTGCCATTGAGGAGTGAGCATCCTATGCCAACTTGTCACAACCGCTACAAGCTCCTCGTCGTGATAGAAAAAAACCGATAAATCCGTCGACAATTAGGTGTGTAAATAATGGCCGATCTATAATTATGAAAAATGTTAGTCAGCTTTTGAATTGATGATAATTAAACTCTTTTTAAACGAAATCATCTTTGCGACTAAACCCAATGTTTTGCGTTTAAATACGATGATTATTGCGATTTAACGCAAAGTTTTTTGTGAAAAACGAGATAAGTATTGGGATCACAGACAATGAAAAATATTTCTCTCTCTGAAGGCCACAACGGGCTTCTGTAAAAGAACAAGAATGAAAAAAAGTCTTTTCTTTCTTTAATGTTTCATTTCCCCAGGATTATGGGTGATTGTTCCAAATGCATGTATAAACTATAAATATTGCATTTCTAGGTCACCTGAGTCTTTCAGGTGACCTGTTGCTATGTATTTTCGTCCGACGTCGTGCTTTAACTTTTTCAGCTTCTTTTCTGAAACTGTTCAACCAATTTTGGCATTTGGCATCTATGGGTGAGGGGAAACAAAAATTATGAATTTCATGCATGGTCCCTGTCCCTGGAAATCACTCATTCAAATTGTTGGCAAGATTGTAATAAGCATTGAATCTTTTACCAAAACTGAAATTCATGGCCCTAGGGTCAGGGGTTCTAGTGCTAGGGCGGGGATTAAATCATTTCCTTTAGATAATCATTGTATTGGTCAAACATTTATGATGAGCAAGGGTGTCTTTACCAAAATTGTGAAATGTATGGCGTCAGGGTTCCTGTTGGACCGGGACAGCACTGATTATTGGCGATTTTTACTGATGAGTTGATTTATTTTGTACCCCTACTCTTCCTATGGGAATAAACTCAGCATGCTAAGTGTAGACCTTTGATGAGTGATGGTACATCTTTATAACTCTGAATGTCATGGTCTCTAGTTTGTCAAGGAAACAAATGCACTTATTGGAAAGTTATTACATGATGCTCGGGTGTTTATAAGGCTCATGGGCCTCTTGTTACAATAGTTTTCGACTTATATATATATATAAATTCGAAATGTTGCCGGTTTCGATTCGATTTGAAGTGTTCATATGCAGTTAAATGTATCTTGCATTCTTCTGAATTACTAGTAGCGTCGACGACTCGTAACGAGTTTCAATATTTTAGCTGCTAATGATTAAATAAATCGGCTCCACAAATCTTCCTATTGAAGTATTCTTCGATCTTATTCTTCAGTTGTTGTTTATGAAAACAAAATTCTTTTTATTTTATTTAATCCGTAAGCGTTTGAAAACGTTTAAAATATAAATTAAGTATATATATAAATAACCGAAATCATGGGCGTAGGAATCGGGAGCACAGGCCGGCCCAATTATTTTGCCGTTTTAAAATACTAAAGAAAACATAGCTACTATATGCTTGTGCCCTCTCCATAAAACGTCTGATGACTTTGTTTTGCTAATCAAGGCATTTGTGATAGCTTAAAATACATATGATTAAAAACACTTTAAAATTGAAATGTAAAATAGGAGGCCCAGGCAACGGGCCTTGTAGGTCAACTGAGTATCATGCAACAACTTACCACCAATTGAATTGGTCGTGTTTTAATAAAAAAAAAAAACATGAAATTCACAATTTTGAAAGAAGCACCATTGCTTATCATAATTATACACTAAGCATGCTTCCTTTGGTTACTTAATACCAAAAGGTAGATCAGAGTAACAAAGAGAAAATGCATTTCCACTTTACCAGTGCACCCCACCCTCACAGGAACCACTGATAATGCGGCCACATATTTCGAAATTTTATCATAAAATTTTATTTCATTAAAAATGGTTGATTAATACCTTAGAACAGATTTCAAAGCATTAATTTATTTTCAGACAAATTACATCCCCCAGGAACCCCTGACCCACGGGCCCTGAAATGAACCATTTAGAAAGAGGCACCTTTCTTCATCATAATATATAATTAGATCATTGGCATTTTAACCAGGAAAGGAAAAGACTTTCACAATATTCATACATTTCACTTTACATGTATAATTATAAGAGCCCCGCCCTAATGCCAGAACCCCGACCAAGGGGCCCTGAAAATCACAAATTGGGAAGAGGCAGCCTTATTCAACATCACTATGTACTTGGTTACTATATCTAATGCCCAGGAGCAGAGAATATGATCTTAAAAGAAGTAATGTATTTTCACTATATATTCAAGAGAGCCCCACCCTAAAACCAGATCCCCTAACCCAGGGTCCATGAAATTCACAAATTAGGAAGAGGCAGTCTTGAATATTCAACAAAACTATGTACTTGGTAAGTGTATTTAATGCCCAGGAGCAGAGAAGAAGATTGTAAAAGAATTTAAATGTATTTGACTATATAATCAATAGAGCCCCGCCCCGCCCTAATACCAGGAACCCCTGACCCAGGGGCCATGACATTCACAGTTTTGGAAGACGCATTCTTGCTCATTATAACTTTGTACTTGGTTAGTTTATTCAATACATAGCAACAGAGAAGAAGATTTTAAAAGAATGTATGCGATTTCACTAAATAATCAATAAAGCCCCGCCCTAAAACCAACAACCCATACCAAGGGGCCATGAAATTCACAATTTTGGAAGAGACCATCTTGCTTATAATTACTGTGTACTTAGTTTGTTTATTTAATACCCAGGAGCCGAGAAGAAGAATTTCAAAGAAATTATGCATTTTCACTATATAATCAAAAGAGCCCCACCCTTGCACTAGAACCCTTGACCCAGGGGACATGAGTTTCACAATTTTGGAAGAGGCAGGCATATTCAACATAACTATGTACCTGGTTAGTTGATTTAATGTCCAGTAGCAGAGAAGATTTTCAAAGAATTTATGCAATTTCACTATATAATCTACTTAGCCCCGCCCTATCACTAGAATCCCTGACCCCAGGGCCATGAATTTCACAATTTCGGTAGAGGACTCAATTCTGATTACAATCATGCCAACAGTCTGACTGCTTGATGTCCAAGAAATTTAAAGATTGCATTATTTTTAGTGCTTTTGGCCCCTCACTACAATTAAAACAGAGCATGAATTAATTTTTAATTATATTGGTCAATTTTATTTGATTGAAAGAGTTTAGATTGAGTTAAAGAAAAAAAATGTTTAGTTTCCTCTTTAGTTTCAGAAAATATCAATTGTTTTGTTGTATCCAATGAAATTATTTACAAAGCGCCAATTGCTTAATATCTGTGATGCTGATATTCTTCAAAAAGCGCACTTTGTCGTCAAGGGTTTTTAAAGATACAGATAAAAGACAAAAATTTATACATGGATTGATATATAGTTTTTGACTGATTTTGAATTGAAAACACAAATTAATCACTAAGATAAAATGTTCTACGGTGCGACCGTTGGGGCGAGCGCAGTTATTTACTACCAAAAACCTTTACACTTTTACTTGCACTGCCTACCCTCAACTCATAAAAAAAAGAATAAAAAGAATCACTTCCCAGGCATCGGGATCGAGATTCCGAACTTTTCGGAAGTTTCCGACAAAATCGGAAATACCCGAGCCGTTAAAGTGACGAAAGTATGACGTCAAATAAAAAGTCCAGTTGACTTAGAACACAAACAATAGTTTTGTGGCATGGAGATTGCATTAAATCGTTGTTTGTAATTTTTTTCAAGTAAGTTGTTGTTATGTTTTAGCCACCATGTTGCTATGCACCGCAAAGGATTATTGGGAATTAAGAATGTTTTCACGTGGACTCATAAAAATTTCTCGGAACAATGTGAAGATTTTAACCCGAATTTCCTCCGTTCGTACACGTTAGTCTATTGAGCTGCCACCTCGCCGCGCTCGCTAATATTGCAGATTTCTGGGGAAAACTTGTGCTGTTTATTCTTAAAAATATTTTTTGACGACTGCTTGTCAATATGTAGAACATTGCATTTCTTTTTTCAATATTTGGGGGGAAAAATCAAATCAGTATCATTAATTTGTGGAGTTTTGAAAGAAAACAGGCCTTTTACTACTACGTGTATTTTTTTATTCAACCCAACCCTAACTCAAAATCCCTTATCCTGACAAGCTGAAATTCTAAATTTTGGAGTACGGATTGCTTATAATAACTTTGCAAAAAGTTTATTTCCTAATTATCAAGAGCAGAATTTTTTTCAAGAATCCTGATAACTGACTACATTAGGTGTGTTAAGAAATTTCGTTCTGTAATGAATTATTTTTAAAGTTCAAAGTAGTGTTTAACTGAAGAAATTAATTTTCAAATCTGACAAATTTACAAGATCGTGCTGTCATTTTATTGCATGCAATTCATTTCTAACAGGAAGTTAATATAAAATTTGTTCAATTACATGTAAGTAAGTAAGTAAGTAAATTGTTTATTATAGTGACATGTGTTATACAGTACAATGAAAAACATTTAATACAATTAATATCCAAACACCCGGCCCATCGGACCTATATGTCACTTTTAACAAAATATATGAAAAATATATATACAAATATTACGCATGGCGTTTTTTATACAACAGAGATTGTCTGTGCATGTATGAAAGGTATAAATATTTTGAACTATTATTTAAACTATTATGTAATAGTTAAAAGCCGCATCTTGACACCAGAGTGACTCAGAGCCATGAAATTTACAGTCAAGTAGGAGGCACAATTGGTCAAAACACCTATTCAATAATTTGCTTATTACACAAAGCAGAGAGGATTTTCAAAGATAACCGAATACATTTCATATTCAATCGAGTCATGCCCGTAAACTAAAACGCACCCCGGGCCCAGGGGCCATTGATTTCATATTTTTGAAGAAAGGTTCCTTTAGGCTTGTTCATAAAAAAGTGCAATTAGTTTGAGAATGTTCCATAATTTAAAGTTGCATAAGTTAAAAAAAAACATGTAAATCATTCAATATATCTCCGTTCTGATCTTGCTGAATGCATAATAAATGTGGCATCTGAAAAAACACACACGAATTTTGATTCCAAACCATAATTTATAGAATATTATTAGTACAAAAATAAAACCCCAAAGTAAATAAATATTTTATATCCTTTAAAGTGCGTTGAATTTGGTAAAATTATGCCATTATTCTTGAATTACGAGAAGAAAACCTATTTAAAATCTGCATTTTCATTTTCTGCCCATTTGGAAAAATGAAAATAAAACTAACTTGGTTTGCATTTCGAAGCTTGTTATCAATGATAATTTTTTTTTTAAATTTATATATAAATTTCGTGAAATAATGCGGGTAAATTATCTGTGTTCTTTCACTATTTCTCTGTTTAAAGAAAATTTAAAGGCTGGCTTTAATTTATTATTTTACTCAATCCAATAACGTGAAGTTATTTACATCGTTGGAATTGCAAAATTGGTCAATAACTTTTGCTTTGGCCTTAATTATACCCCACGTAACACGTCCGTCAGTCAATGTGTTGGTCAGTCAGTCAGTCAGTCCGTCAGTCCTGTTTTGTTTGTTTTTTTGTCAGCAGAACTCATAAACCGCTGCACACAAGTTCGTGGAACTTTGCAGATATTTAGGACACAATGTGTAGATGTGCATATTACCAGGAAATTCCGAATCCTTTATTTTTTCCGGGAATTTCCGCCCTTTTCAATTTCGTTAAACTTTACAGACGTTTAGGACACAATGTAAAGATGTGCATATTACCAGGAAATTCCGATTCCTTTATTTTTTCCGGGAATATCAGCACTTCGACTTTTGGGGGAGCGCGGAGTATGTGAGCTTGCTCCCTTTTTCTTTCATTTGATCAGGAACAGGATTTTTAGTTTGTGTATTTAATTGGGTTACCCCTGTATGTACTGAGGCATGTCGATTTTTAATATAAAATTGAACTCAATCTTTTACAGTAAGCATTTGATGTCCTCATGTTTGGTCTTAAGAAATTTTAGAAAATTATTGTAGAAGTATACAGTATAATGTGTTTTGTTACCAAAATAAATTGATAAATGAAAAAAAAATTAAAAAGCAAAGAAAAATTATATAAATATGGTGAAACGTTGTTTTTATATACTTTATTTTTCCTTTTGTTAAACTCTTGTTCATGTGTGAAAAATTTGAAATGTGTTGAGCTCGCATGTCAAAAGATGCCTTTTTAATACATCCATTATGAATTTTAAAATCAATTGCAGAATTTTGTGGTAGATTAATTAAGTCTATCATAAGCTATAAATCACAAATCTCGTTGCCACAACTCGAGAAGGTTAAACAAATCAATTTTTGATGATCTTATAATTTTCACCATTTACAGTACAGATTCCCTTTATAAAATTATTAATAATCTAAATCTTTAAAACGCTTTGAAAATAGGCTAATCGTGAGACAAAAAAGAAATTGAAAACAAAGTCACGGATTCATTACGAATCATAAAGATAAACTATTGTTTTTAAGCAGAGACAGGCGAAAATGACAGACAGATCCTCACTTGACAAGTAATATTCAATGTCATAGCAAATGCAGCCTGTTTTACCTTTGATAACATGCATGCATGGAAAAGATTTAAAATTGTTAAAACAAAAAGATGAATTAAAGCATTGACAGGCGAGAAATGACAGGCACATCTTTACTTGACGAATATTATTCAATGTCATTGCAAACACAGCAAGTTTTACCATTGATGACATGTATGCATGGAGAAAATTAAAAATTGTGGAAATAAAAAGATAAATCAATACATAGACAGGCGAGAATGACAGACAGATCTTCACCTGACAAGTTATAAATCAATGCATATATGTCACACCAAATACAGCAAGCTTTACCATTGATCAACATGCATGAATAGAGAAAATTCGAATAGAAAACTACCATATTGTTGAAAAAATTATAATGAAAAAAGATAGATTGAGGAAATAAAGATAATGGTCTGATTTAATGTGCAGTACAATTTTTAACCATAAACTGTTTCATTCTTTTTCAAAAAACCCGAAATTCTGAATTGTTCTTAATGAATTGAGTTTGGGGTATTAAAAGAATTTTTATGTAATGAGTATGCCCCCGAAAACGAAGTCATACCAATGACCTTGACCTTGTAGATTTTTGTACTTATGAAAAAACATTAACCTTGGCCTACTTTCAAATTTCAAAAATTGTATTTCCAGTGAGAATACTATACCTTTGGTACCAATATATTAAATTTGCATATAAGGAAAGTTTAATCTTTGCTATGTAGCCATACGGGAGTATAAGTTTTTCACAAACACATCTTGTTTTTTTAATTTCATTTTGCATACATTCTCAATAAAGTCTATAAAATGTTATTCTTTATTTACAGCTGAATTTCCAAGTCATGTATTTTTCAAGAAGAAAATACATAACAGCAAGGGGGATGTTATAGATATAAATCAAATATATGAACAATTTTATTGAAAATTAAATGTAACAGTTCCAAATCCAGATCATCTACTTTTGATTGGATTGTATATTTAAGTTTTGTCTTATTCGTCACAAGTCTCAAGAAAGTTCACATGTTTCAGGAAGTTATCCATCACCGGTCAGTGAGATTTCTGCAGTTCTGTTCGTAAGAAACCTTCAGAAAAACATTTGTCCGAAGTTAGAATACATTATAAAAACCATTTAATATCTCTGATCATAACCACCATTTTAATATTTAAGACGTACATAATATATGGTGTTGTGTTAAAATAAATTGCGAGTGCTACGAACTCCTTTAATGGTATAAGACATTGAAAGTTCCAAAAATAATATTAATAAAATGAACAAGTAATTTATGCCATGCTGTTTTAAACATGCTATTAATCTAGAATTACAAGTACGAAATGCATTAGAAAAATGCAATGTCCTTTTCAAGATACTGACTTCAGAATTCGACAGGACAACGCCTGAAAAATTCCCATTTTTATCCCCTCGCAATGGAGTTGGAGGGCATAAGGTACCGCATTCGTGTGTGTTCGTTTGTCAGTGAATGAGTAAATTCAGAAGTATGGAAATATTAATGACAGGGTTTTTCCTTGCAAAGTTTTGATCAGAAGCTATAACTGCTGCGTCACTACCCGTCTTCTGCATTGGATTTCTTTTTGAAAAAATACAAACGCCACAATTTAGCGCTTAGAATGAAGCTAGCAATTAAAATATGGATATTCAATTAAAATAAAGTTTAAAAGTTCACTTTAAGGTAAAATGTCTGGTATATTAGCTAGACATCATATAGTGTATTGCTAATAAATATTTATTTTTAACAACCATATATATATTGGATTCCGAAATTTCATAGAATCCTTATAAAGATACATAGCGGATTCCATGTTCAACCAAGCCTCATTACTCCTCGCTAAGATATTAACAGTAGTGAAGGAGAAACCTCAAGAGTACTGTGCAACAATATATTCACGAAGTGGTGTTAATAAGATGCCTAAAAACTTCAAGGAATTTTTGGACAATTTAAAATCACAAGATTTACCAAAATCAGCTTAAAACTTATGACTTTTCAATTTAATACACATCCATTCCCCAAGATAAATTAAAATCCAGGCTTTTCAATATCATTGACACTGCCTTTTCAATAAAAATGGAGCTCGTGTAAATTTGCTTACCTGGTAAATGGTTAATTGCAAAATTATAAAGTTAAATACGTTCTGTTTGTACACACAAGTACTCGGAAGTAGACATCGAAAAGATGCTTGAATTTCTTATTGACAATAAATATGTTGTTTAAGAAGACCAGGTCTTCCAAAAATCTATTGGAATTCCCATGGGTACCAATTGCGCCCCTGTTATCAGCAGACCTATTTTTGTATTCATATGAAACAGAATTTGTGCAATTATTTTGCGTTAAAAGAAGAAATCTGTTATTTCCCGATCGTGATAAGGAGTACACGGCGGGTGTGACCGGTCGGCAGGGGATGCTCACTCCTCCATGGCACCTGATCCCACCTCTGATGTTTTGGAGGTCCGTGTTTACTCTGCTCCTATTTTGTATTGTTTTATGAACTTTTGATCTTGATTACTGTTCGTTATCTCAATATGTTTCATTCGGTGTCTTTTACCAAGAAACTATATAATAAATTCATGTTAAAATTCATGTACATCCTCATAATTTTTGTGAATAACACCGGTTTCAATTAACAAAATTTATGTCAATGAGCTAGTACTTGACAAAAAAAATGGTACAGAAATAGTGTATTTTTTTGTTGTTGAGTTGAACTTTTCTGAGCTATAATGCATTTTTCTACTTCTTGACATTTCTTTTCGAAGGAGCAAAGTATTTTTTTTATATTATACTGATGAATTAATTAAGAATTTAGCCAAGGTTATGCTTTATTTTTAGTTAAATTTATTGATGCAAGTTGAATATATAACATATCAAAATTTCATATTTTAGACATTTATGTATGCAAAATAATCAAGCATCAAAAATAACTTCCCCTTGCCATCAAAACGCTATCCTTCATTGTCTATCAAACGTGAGCGTTAAATCATTTTATTTCTTTACATTTTTATTGCCCAAGCAATGAAAAAAGATGTGTCCTAGATCTAGTAATATTTCCATTTCTAAATTTTTTCTCTATGATAACCCTTTGTAGGTAAGCCTTATGTTTTTGATTTTGAGATTGATGTTGCCATGTTAACTAAAATTGAAAATTCTGTAAAATTTTATTAAAAGCTACTCCTACAGTTGTAGTCTTGTTGTAATCTTGCCTAAAAAAGAGACTTTATCAAGGATCTTTATTTTATTTATTGTTTTGTAAAGTTTTTAGTCCCAGCTGTTACTTTTTTCTTCCTTTATTATAAATACAAACCAGTAGTGCTACAGTGTACAGTCTCGACAGAAACTTCTGGTTTTTCTAATTAATCACCGTACTTGTTCTACTTGAAAATATTTTACTTATTTTCTCTTTCCATTACCTACGAAGCAATCTTGTTATCCGGATTAGTTTTAAAGTGATGACCTCCTTAGGCTAAGAAAGGCCGAGCTCGAGTCTACAAACACTGAAGAACATTGGGTCAAGGTTACATTTTGGATCATGGGTTTTATTAGAGATTCGTATCAATAGTGATGTATTGAAACTTGTTATAATGTGTGTTTAAATGATTAAACGTGCAGAAAATTGTCAAAACATACAATGTCACCAGACTCAAAATCCTGTTTCAAATAGTTTTACTTCAAAAAGTCAATTGTTAGCAACATCCCATCGCCAAAAATAAAAAAGAAAAACATATGGTGTGAATGGTTAATTTGAGCATAAAATAAGTACCAATACAAGTGAATTGCAAAAAGTGCTCCTTTTTTAACTTAAGTTATACTTTGCATGTTTACGTACATCAGAAACAGAGATATGAGTAAGAGGTAAATAATTATTCAGCTGGATATCAGAAAGATGCTGGAGTTAGGATTCCTCATCGACGAAATCTCTTCGGACAATCTGTCTTATCTCCTCTTAACACATAGTGATCCCCTAGATCATTAGCCGACCCATTTTTCTATTCTTGGGAAGCAGACTTTTTATCAAAATTTCTACAAACGCAAGAAAAAACTCTTTACATTGACAGCAATTCGAAGTTTAGTTATTTTTATTATAAAAATTCTGATTACAATCTTATTTTTAAAAAAGTTATTTGCTTTCTTCTAAACGCCAATTCCATATTCAATTGAAACCGCAATAAAAATAACTACACATAGCTGAGATTTTTGCTAGATATAAACTTTTAATATTATCACCGGATAATCTACTCAATGGACACGATGGTGGGGGGGGGGGGGGGGGGGGGGGGGGGGTGATCAACGAACAATTGAAGGGAAATGAAAATTTATTTTACACATTTTTTCCTAATAAATTTTAACTTTTTTTAACCAAATCCCTCCACTGATCAAATCTCTGAATATTTATTTAATATCGAAGCTGCTTTTCTTTAAAAATTGCAGCAGTGATAAGATTTAAGGAGGTTTGAATTATCGCTCTTTTCCCTTTTATGGATTAAATCGTTGAAAAGTTTATGTGAGCTTCGTCTCGCACAAAGAATCGTTTTCAACTTTTACTTTGGAAATGAGGTAAAGTTGAGTTTTGTCTTCGGTATTGATTGTCCTTCTCTAAATGTCTCTCTCTGTCCAAATGACATCCCCAAAAGATTTTTAAAGATTGATTGAATAATTCTTCGCATTTTTTCCTCAAGCAAGGTTTTTTTATGAGGACAAATTCTGTGAATTAAAAACCAAATACGTCAGAGATCATTATCTTGCGAGCATACCTTGACACACTTTTTGTGGTAACCTGAACAGAGAAAGTTCAAGTAACCTTTTCTGATCAACTGTTGTCGGTTGTCCTTTTGTAATCTGTTGTATTGACTTTTCACATTTTCAATTTCTCCAAAACCAGTGGACCAACTTCAAGGAAACTCGCCAAAAATTATCCTTACCGGACTTAGGGGAATGAAAAATTATTTTAATGAATCCTATGCTATCATCCCAAATAGATATAATCAATGCATCAAGAAATATCATTTTAGATAAACAACTTAGCCCGAATGGATAAAACTTTGTGGAAGTTTTCTGACATGTATGTAGTTAAGAATTTTGCTCAGATCATGTCCCCCATGGTGGGGTTGGCCAAAATAGAGGATAAGATGGTGAATATATTATTAGGTCACCTGAGTAAACTCAGGTGACCTATTGCTATCTGTTTTCGTCCGTCGTCGTGCGTCGTGCGTCGTGCGTTGTGCGTTGTGCGTTAACATTTGAACATTTTCAGCTTCTTCTCTACAACCACTGAACCAATTTCAACCAAATTTGGCATAAAGCATCTATGGGTGAAGGGGAACAAAAATTGTGAATTTCATGATCCCTGCCCCCCTGGGGCCTGTGGGGTGGGGCCAAAACCACTAAAATTAGTGCAATCTTTAAAAATCTTCTTCT
>PRKT01000021.1:1179487-1199462 GCA_003671525.1 Saccostrea glomerata | reverse complement strand
GCCCCCCCCCCCCCCCCAAAAAAAAAAAGAGAGAGAGAGAAGAAATCAAGAAGAGATGAAAACAATATCAAAGTTTAGAAAATCTCATGAAAGTTAGATCTGATTATAGGGAAATGAATTGTATCAATGCTAGTAAGTATCAAGTGTATTTCAAAATCTTAAATTAGAGTTAAGTGTGTCTGCATTTTAAGCCAATTGACGTTCAGAGCCTGTTAAAGTTTGCAAGTTTGACTGAAAGGAAGAACAAAAGAAATGGACACCAATTGACACATGCCGGTAGTTCTGAAACGACAATTTTTTAAAAATGCAACTTACATAAAAATAGATATGCACTTTGCCTTTGGGGGTTCTAAAAAGCCAGATATAAAAGAAGAAAAGTTTCAAGTATCCCGTGAAACTTGAAAAAACTGTTGTCAGAAATTCTAAGCCTTAGTCTCTGAAGTAATTTAGGATAATGTGGGGAAAACGCTTGGAGAAAAAAACATTTTAGACTTTTGTTGCCATAGTAACTAAAGTGGAGAATGTTGGATAGTTCTGACTCAAATTAATAATATTGAATATATGCTGATTAAAATTATAAATAAAATGTATATGTAGCTTTTGTTGTCATTTATCTATCTGCCTTTAAATGTTTGACACACCCTGTATTATTTCGAGCTCATTAATAATGGTGTACGACTCCGTGGACCCGAGGATAGAAATGCCTCCTTATAACAGAACCTCCATCAAAGCGATCATGTTAAGCAACACAGCAGTCAATAAAACACTCATTTTTCTGTCTCAACACGACTTCTTCCATCACTAAAATGCAAACAGAGTTGGAATTCGTCTGCAAAGAGTACGGATCTCTAGTGTCCGATTTGCCAATTTTCATTATCTCTTGCAAACCCCGGTCTTCTTAGATGTTCTTTGTGGTCTGCTCAGTGCTGTTAAAAGTGGACGTGTGATATGCCCTTCATCTTTCAGATAAGCTTAATGAATCCAATTCATGCAAGTAGAAACGTTTTCTCGCGTGTTCGAAAAGCTCTGTTTAAGACATAAGCCGAGATAAATTGGAACCGCTTTGCTTGCAGTACAGATTGACGGTCTTCACTAGGCAGTCGTGGCGCAGTGGTTAGAGAATCTGCTCTAGAATCGCGAAGTAAGGAGTCAATCCTAACGTCGTGGGTTTGAATCCCAGTGTGGGACGTGGAGACCGGTCCTTCGGATGAGACGGTATAAATTGAGGTCTCGTGTCGCAGTAGGTGTTTGAACGAAAAAGATCCCTCCCTGCTCAATGGCCCTGAGTGTCGAGTATAGGAAAAAATTTGCAGCTCTCCGACCGCAAGTAGTGTCGTCTCCATATGAGTGAAAAATTCTCGAGAGGGACGTTAAATAATAAACATTCAATGGGCAGTCGTACATCATGGTCTTCGACACCAAAACTCAGTCCGTAATAAAGGGACGCAATTGTACCATTGCGAAGCGCTCGGCACTTTAAAGTGCATGTTACAGGTCCTTGAGATATATAACACCTTAAAAACCGAGGACCTGTGTAAAGGTAGGCGTTGGCATGGCAGAGAACCCTCACTGCTCCATTCCCCTGAGTGCCAAGTAAAGGTCTTTATTTGAAGCCCTTCACCAGTTTATGGTGACGTCTCTATCTCAGTTAGAAATTCTCGAACGGGATGTACAACAGCATAAAACAAGCAATCAATCCACTCTTAGATCTTTCCTTGACGGATCCTGTTTCCAGAAATCTTCAATTGCCAAACCGACCAAAGACGTTTTGTGACATATAAATAAATCAACCTACTGTATCTTTTGACACAGCTACAGTTTTTATCATCCCTTTGGCACTACCGGCTTCCTGTACGTTAAGACGTCGTCTATTAGGCATCACTTGTGATTAATTTGTGTTTAAAGGATGTTTGTCTTCATTTGTTGTCGGCATGATTTACTGACAGTATTAATAAAATTTTCCTAAAGACATACTTGCCATGCTGACTAAGGCTACAACCTTTAATAAAGATTAGCGTCGATTACGAGTGAAGTGTCACAATAAGTAGAAATGGTTAATCATACACGCCGATTGAGAATAAATATCAGAATTTAAATGGAAAATATATTTCAGAATTTAGATTTTTGAATTTTTGTTTGTTCAGTAAACTATAATTACTATCTAGAGTAAAATTGATTTATTTTTAAGAGAAGTCACAATTAATATTGAAGCCATTTACCATAATGTTCTTAAATTCTTGAGAAATATGTTTCGGTAAAATTCTCCAAAATTTATCGTCTGTAAATGTTATATAAATAGCAAAGTTTGGGTATTTTTAAAATCAATACATGATAAAGCAAAAATACGAAATAGTTGATGCCTACTAAAGACTTTGATCAAAATAATGTAAAGAATATGAGGTACAAATATCTTTGAATTTGAGCTGGACAACAACGTTTCTTAAACATCAATCGCAACTATTTATACCAAAATACATATAATGAAGGTACTAGGAGGTACAAATGTCTTTGATTTTTAGATAGGTTCAATAAATAACAAGTTTTTATCAACTTCAGTCGCAAAAATACTAAATTGTTTATGTCCATTCAAGACTTTGATCAAATTTATGTAAAGACTATGATGTACAAATGCCTTTGATTTTTACTTAATTTTTACTTAACTTCAATAGATACCGAAGTCTCTTCACCTTCAATCACACAAAAACCAAATTGATTATATCCATTCTAGACTTTCATCAAAGTAATGTAGAGGCTGTGATGTACAAATGTCTTTAATTTCAATAGATTACATCTTTCTTCATCATCAGTCACAGGTGTCAATCCTACATGTATTTGATTATTCCCTATAATTGGCTTTTGGAAATTAAACTTTGTTGAGAACCAAGAAATTCTTTATGAAATGTTGTCACATGAAATATACCGAGTACTCATAAAATTTGAAGTCCCATCTTATTGAATATTATAACTAATGATAAATTATTTTAGTAAAATACATGCTTATCTAACTTTGAGTAGAAGTCACAAGTTTGAAAATCGTAGTACATTTGGAAAGGTATTTTCACAGGTGATGCACATTTGAAATTCGAAAACCCGACAATTTTCTTGCATTGAGAAGTTATAAACAAGGTTATATTCACAATGAGAGACCGACGAACCACGGACCCTTGGATCGCTTAGGGAGGCTAAGTGGTCAACAAATTATTTTTTTATCAACCACAAGAAATAACTTAAATATTCGGATATGATATCTTAAGCTGTCAACTATCATTTGGCAAAGACAGATTTCATAAATTTTAATTTTTAATTTGATCATTTTATTGTATATTTATATGGACCTCTTCTTCGAAAGGAGATCAAAATAGTCTAAAAATGGCCACGACCACCCAGCCTCTTTAAATACGACTTTTGAAAACATAGAAATCTTAAAAAAAAGATTTTCTTCAACATTAAATTTGAGTAAGTGGGATTTAAACATTTTTAAGACCTCTGCGACGAATACATGATATTTAACACCCCCTCCCTCCCCGCTTTCGGAAAGGTTGGTCATGAGGATATAGAGGAAATTGAATATTTTATAGTTTGGTAAGGACTTACGGAAGTTATTTCGCGAGTATGAGCTTTTTTGATATTCTTATTCCTGAGTGAAATAAACTCTGTACATATATCCAACTATAAAATATTGAATTTTCCACCATTTTTTTAAACTCATATTAGTCGTCGCCTTGTTGAAGAAATTGAAAATATTGCGCGATATACTAAGTATAGGTAAACTAAAAAAAGAGATTAATAACAAAATATTAACTTTTAATGACTGATATCAGCAAAATAAAATTGACCTTTCCTTATATCCATTTTTTTTTTCAAAATATCTATCATTTAAAAATCAAATTTTACTTAAATCTTTATAATTTCAAAGAAAAAACTCAGACTTCTTGAAACTTGATCAAGATCTTTTAATAATACGCATGGATAGTTAATTTACTGCCACTCTCAATCCCTGCAGAGCTAGAGCTTCATTACCTTATCAAGTCCAGAGTGTTTATTGTTATATACACAGTAACTTGTTGAATCTCCTTAAATGAGATTAAATACTTTTGCAATTATAAATTCTTGTTCTTCATTTAATTAATAAATACAGCATGTAACTACGACTTAATTATATTTTTTTCATCTTCTTTTCAAAATATTATCTAAGCCAGCATGTATTGACTGCTAAGATTTTCTGTTAGGTATATTACACTGAACATTTTGTAAACAAAAACAGGATCTTTCGTCGGTTTATCTGGTTCGCGTAGCATAAGCCATTGTCTCGAAGATTGGCACTAGTTCTTGTAGTATTTTCTGGTTCACAATGCTTTATTTTAAGTTTTCTAACTCATCAAATTTTAATTTAATGTCTCCCTGTCGTGTCTATTCACAAAGCTATCAATATGGATTTTCTGAGAGAGGTAAGTGTATATGGACCGTATTTTCTTTTCATATAATACTTTAAATTCATTTTCAGTAAGTTCATCAACTGCCGTTGGTTTATTACTCTTTCCAAGTGGCTTCAACTGATTTTGTTTCATTTTCAAAACATCACGTGACTTGCTGATCTGCGAGTCATTAATTACCGAGTACCCATGCGTGTTTATTGCACGCCTTTGCTGCAACTATCGATTGATGTTTGACATATCAGCTCGCAAAGAAGTTGGCTCATTTTCTGTATTCCGTTAACTACACATGAACAGGAGATTCTGCATTTTTTTTTCAGCAAACCTGCCTTAAGGATTTCAAATGGACATTTTAGTCATCATGGCAACAAATGAGACCCATTATTGCCAAAATATGCGTTTTCCTTTTTTCATCCTAAAAATACAAACTTACTAACAAATATTAGTGATACAATTAAAACAGAGCATGAATTAATTTTTAATTATATTGGTCAATTTTATTTGATTGAAAGAGTTTAGATTGAGTTAAAGAAAAAAGATGTTTAGTTTCCTCTTTAGTTTCAGAAAATATCAATTGTTTTGTTGTATCCAATTAAATTATTTACAAAGCGCCAATTGCTTAATATCTGTGATGCTGATATTCTTCAAAAAGCGCACTTTGTCGTCAAGGGTTTTTAAAGATACAGATCAAAGACAAAAATTTATACATGGATTGATATATAGTTTTTGACTGATTTTGAATTGAAAACACAAATTAATCACTAAAATAAAATGTTCTACGGTGCGACCGTTGGGGCGAGCGCAGTTATTTACTACCAAAAACCTTTACACTTTTACTTGCACTGCCTACCCTCAACTCATAAAAAAAAGAATAAAAAGAATCACTTCCCAGGCATCGGGATCGAGATTCCGAACTTTTCGGAAGTTTCCGACAAAATCGGAAATACCCGAGCCGTTAAAGTGACGAAAGTATGACGTCAAATAAAAAGTCCAGTTGACTTAGAACACAAACAATAGTTTTGTGGCATGGAGATTGCATTAAATCGTTGTTTGTAATTTTTTTCAAGTAAGTTGTTGTTATGTTTTAGCCACCATGTTGCTATGCACCGCAAAGGATTATTGGGAATTAAGAATGTTTTCACGTGGACTCATAAAAATTTCTCGGAACAATGTGAAGATTTTAACCCGAATTTCCTCCGTTCGTACACGTTAGTCTATTGAGCTGCCACCTCGCCGCGCTCGCTAATATTGCAGATTTCTGGGGAAAACTTGTGCTGTTTATTCTTAAAAATATTTTTTGACGACTGCTTGTCAATATGTAGAACATTGCATTTCTTTTTTCAATATTTGGGGGGAAAAATCAAATCAGTATCATTAATTTGTGGAGTTTTGAAAGAAAACAGGCCTTTTACTACTACGTGTATTTTTTTATTCAACCCAACCCTAACTCAAAATCCCTTATCCTGACAAGCTGAAATTCTAAATTTTGGAGTACGGATTGCTTATAATAACTTTGCAAAAAGTTTATTTCCTAATTATCAAGAGCAGAATTTTTTTCAAGAATCCTGATAACTGACTACATTAGGTGTGTTAAGAAATTTCGTTCTGTAATGAATTATTTTTAAAGTTCAAAGTAGTGTTTAACTGAAGAAATTAATTTTCAAATCTGACAAATTTACAAGATCGTGCTGTCATTTTATTGCATGCAATTCATTTCTAACAGGAAGTTAATATAAAATTTGTTCAATTACATGTAAGTAAGTAAGTAAGTAAATTGTTTATTATAGTGACATGTGTTATACAGTACAATGAAAAACATTTAATACAATTAATATCCAAACACCCGGCCCATCGGACCTATATGTCACTTTTAACAAAATATATGAAAAATATATATACAAATATTACGCATGGCGTTTTTTATACAACAGAGATTGTCTGTGCATGTATGAAAGGTATAAATATTTTGAACTATTATTTAAACTATTATGTAATAGTTAAAAGCCGCATCTTGACACCAGAGTGACTCAGAGCCATGAAATTTACAGTCAAGTAGGAGGCACAATTGGTCAAAACACCTATTCAATAATTTGCTTATTACACAAAGCAGAGAGGATTTTCAAAGATAACCGAATACATTTCATATTCAATCGAGTCATGCCCGTAAACTAAAACGCACCCCGGGCCCAGGGGCCATTGATTTCATATTTTTGAAGAAAGGTTCCTTTAGGCTTGTTCATAAAAAAGTGCAATTAGTTTGAGAATGTTCCATAATTTAAAGTTGCATAAGTTAAAAAAAAACATGTAAATCATTCAATATATCTCCGTTCTGATCTTGCTGAATGCATAATAAATGTGGCATCTGAAAAAACACACACGAATTTTGATTCCAAACCATAATTTATAGAATATTATTAGTACAAAAATAAAACCCCAAAGTAAATAAATATTTTATATCCTTTAAAGTGCGTTGAATTTGGTAAAATTATGCCATTATTCTTGAATTACGAGAAGAAAACCTATTTAAAATCTGCATTTTCATTTTCTGCCCATTTGGAAAAATGAAAATAAAACTAACTTGGTTTGCATTTCGAAGCTTGTTATCAATGATAATTTTTTTTTTAAATTTATATATAAATTTCGTGAAATAATGCGGGTAAATTATCTGTGTTCTTTCACTATTTCTCTGTTTAAAGAAAATTTAAAGGCTGGCTTTAATTTATTATTTTACTCAATCCAATAACGTGAAGTTATTTACATCGTTGGAATTGCAAAATTGGTCAATAACTTTTGCTTTGGCCTTAATTATACCCCACGTAACACGTCCGTCAGTCAATGTGTTGGTCAGTCAGTCAGTCAGTCCGTCAGTCCTGTTTTGTTTGTTTTTTTGTCAGCAGAACTCATAAACCGCTGCACACAAGTTCGTGGAACTTTGCAGATATTTAGGACACAATGTGTAGATGTGCATATTACCAGGAAATTCCGAATCCTTTATTTTTTCCGGGAATTTCCGCCCTTTTCAATTTCGTTAAACTTTACAGACGTTTAGGACACAATGTAAAGATGTGCATATTACCAGGAAATTCCGATTCCTTTATTTTTTCCGGGAATATCAGCACTTCGACTTTTGGGGGAGCGCGGAGTATGTGAGCTTGCTCCCTTTTTCTTTCATTTGATCAGGAACAGGATTTTTAGTTTGTGTATTTAATTGGGTTACCCCTGTATGTACTGAGGCATGTCGATTTTTAATATAAAATTGAACTCAATCTTTTACAGTAAGCATTTGATGTCTTCATGTTTGGTCTTAAGAAATTTTAGAAAATTATTGTAGAAGTATACAGTATAATGTGTTTTGTTACCAAAATAAATTGATAAATGAAAAAAAAATTAAAAAGCAAAGAAAAATTATATAAATATGGTGAAACGTTGTTTTTATATACTTTATTTTTCCTTTTGTTAAACTCTTGTTCATGTGTGAAAAATTTGAAATGTGTTGAGCTCGCATGTCAAAAGATGCCTTTTTAATACATCCATTATGAATTTTAAAATCAATTGCAGAATTTTGTGGTAGATTAATTAAGTCTATCATAAGCTATAAATCACAAATCTCGTTGCCACAACTCGAGAAGGTTAAACAAATCAATTTTTGATGATCTTATAATTTTCACCATTTACAGTACAGATTCCCTTTATAAAATTATTAATAATCTAAATCTTTAAAACGCTTTGAAAATAGGCTAATCGTGAGACAAAAAAGAAATTGAAAACAAAGTCACGGATTCATTACGAATCATAAAGATAAACTATTGTTTTTAAGCAGAGACAGGCGAAAATGACAGACAGATCCTCACTTGACAAGTAATATTCAATGTCATAGCAAATGCAGCCTGTTTTACCTTTGATAACATGCATGCATGGAAAAGATTTAAAATTGTTAAAACAAAAAGATGAATTAAAGCATTGACAGGCGAGAAATGACAGGCACATCTTTACTTGACGAATATTATTCAATGTCATTGCAAACACAGCAAGTTTTACCATTGATGACATGTATGCATGGAGAAAATTAAAAATTGTGGAAATAAAAAGATAAATCAATACATAGACAGGCGAGAATGACAGACAGATCTTCACCTGACAAGTTATAAATCAATGCATATATGTCACACCAAATACAGCAAGCTTTACCATTGATCAACATGCATGAATAGAGAAAATTCGAATAGAAAACTACCATATTGTTGAAAAAATTATAATGAAAAAAGATAGATTGAGGAAATAAAGATAATGGTCTGATTTAATGTGCAGTACAATTTTTAACCATAAACTGTTTCATTCTTTTTCAAAAAACCCGAAATTCTGAATTGTTCTTAATGAATTGAGTTTGGGGTATTAAAAGAATTTTTATGTAATGAGTATGCCCCCGAAAACGAAGTTACGGGGGTATATAGTTTTTGTCGTGTCCGTCCGTCTTTCTAGCTGTCTGTCTGCAAAAAACTTTAACCTTGCCCAAAACTTTTGAATTAGTGGAGCCATGACTTTCATATTTCACATGTGTATTTCTTGTGACAAGACATTTCTTTGGGTACCACCAAATTTGACCTTGACCTTGGAGTTTGATCCACTTTAAGACAAACATTCCAAACTTTTAATGTGGCCATATCTTTTGAACAGTAGATACCAGGACATTTATACTTCACATATGTATTCTTTGTTGAAAGACCCTTCATTGGATATCAACAACCTTGACTTTTTGACCATGACGATTTCCGTACTTATAAAAAAAACTTTAACCTAACTTTTGAACGGTGAGGTAAGGGGTTTCATACTCCACTTTCATAATTCACATGCGGTATATAATTCTTGTGAAAAGATCCTACTTTTAAAAAGTAAATCTTGACCATTACTTTTATAGGGTAAGGGGTAGTGCTTTCATACTTTACATATTTAATCCTATTGACAGCACGTTTCTTTTGATAGCAAGACCTAAGACCTTGACGTTTGACCTACTTTTAAAAATTTTAACATTGGCCATATCTTCTGAACGGTTAGGGCTAGGGCTTTCATACATTACATATTTATTCTATGTGGCAAGACCTTTTATAGGATACCAACTACTTTGACCTTGACCTTGGAGATTTTTGTACTTATGAAAAAACATTAGCCTTGGCCATAACTGTTGAATGCTTAGGTCTATTGATTTCATACTTCATTTATGTAATCATTGTGAGAAGACCATTTAATGGATACCAACAACCTTGACCTTTTGACCTTGATGATTTCCGTACTTGTGAAAAAACTTTAACCTTGGCCATAAGTTTTGAACGGTAAGGTTTAGGGCTTCCGTACTTCACATATATAATCCTTGTGAAAGGACCCTTTATTGGACACCAAGAACTTTGACCTTGACTTTGGAGTTTGACCTACATTTAAAAAGCATGCCTTGACCATTACCCTTTTAAAGAGTTAGGGATAATGCTTTCAAACTTTGCATATTTAATCCTTGTGACAAGACTTTTCATTTGATAGCAAGACCTTTGACCTTGACCTCGGGGTTTGACCTACTTTTAAAATTTTTTAACCTTGGCCATAACTTCTGAACGGTTAGGGCTAGGGCTTCCATACTTTACATATGTGGCAAGACCTTTCATTGGATACCAATGACCTTGACCTTGTAGATTTTTGTACTTATGAAAAAACATTAACCTTGGCCTAATTTCAAATTTCAAAAATTGTATTTCCAGTGAGAATACTATACCTTTGGTACCAATATATTAAATTTGCATATAAGGAAAGTTTAATCTTTGCTATGTAGCCATACGGGAGTATAAGTTTTTCACAAACACATCTTGTTTTTTTAATTTCATTTTGCATACATTCTCAATAAAGTCTATAAAATGTTATTCTTTATTTACAGCTGAATTTCCAAGTCATGTATTTTTCAAGAAGAAAATACATAACAGCAAGGGGGATGTTATAGATATAAATCAAATATATGAACAATTTTATTGAAAATTAAATGTAACAGTTCCAAATCCAGATCATCTACTTTTGATTGGATTGTATATTTAAGTTTTGTCTTATTCGTCACAAGTCTCAAGAAAGTTCACATGTTTCAAGAAGTTATCCATCACCGGTCAGTGAGATTTCTGCAGTTCTGTTCGTAAGAAACCTTCAGAAAAACATTTGTCCGAAGTTAGAATACATTATAAAAACCATTTAATATCTCTGATCATAACCACCATTTTAATATTTAAGATGTACATAATATATGGTGTTGTGTTAAAATAAATTGCGAGTGCTACGAACTCCTTTAATGGTATAAGACATTGAAAGTTCCAAAAATAATATTAATAAAATGAACAAGTAATTTATGCCATGCTGTTTTAAACATGCTATTAATCTAGAATTACAAGTACGAAATGCATTAGAAAAATGCAATGTCCTTTTCAAGATACTGACTTCAGAATTCGACAGGACAACGCCTGAAAAAATTCCCATTTTTATCCCCTCGCAATGGAGTTGGAGGGCATAAGGTACCGCATTCGTGTGTGTTCGTTTGTCAGTGAATGAGTTAATTCAGAAGTATGGAAATATTAATGACAGGGTTTTTCCTTGCAAAGTTTTGATCATGGGTACCAATTGCGCCCCTGTTATCAGCAGACCTATTTTTGTATTCATATGAAACAGAATTTGTGCAATTATTTTGCGTTAAAAGAAGAAATCTGTTATTTCCCGATCGTGATAAGGAGCACACGGCGGGTGTGACCGGTCGGCAGTGGATGCTCACTCCTCCATGGCACCTGAGCCCACCTCTGATGTTTTGGAGGTCCGTGTTTACTCTGCTCCTATTTTGTATTGTTTTATGAACTTTTGATCTTGATTACTGTTCGTTATCTCAATATGTTTCATTCGGTGTCTTTTACCAAGAAACTATAATAAATTCATGTTAAAATTCATGTACATCCTCATAATTTTTGTGAATAACACCGGTTTCAATTAACAAAATTTATGTCAATGAGCTAGTACTTGACAAAAAAAATGGTACAGAAATAGTGTATTTTTTTGTTGTTGTTGAGTTGAACTTCTCTGAGCTATAATGCATTTTTCTACTTCTTGACATTTCTTTTCGAAGGAGCAAAGTATTTTTTTTATATTATACTGATGAATTAATTAAGAATTTAGCCAAGGTTATGCTTTATTTTTAGTTAAATTTATTGATGCAAGTTGAATATATAACATATCAAAATTTCATATTTTAGACATTTATGTATGCAAAATAATCAAGCATCAAAAATAACTTCCCCTTACCATCAAAACGCTATCCTTCATTGTCTATCAAACGTGAGCGTTAAATCATTTTATTTCTTTACATTTTTTATTGCCCATTCAAGCAATGAAAAAAGATGTGTCCTAGATCTAGTAATATTTCCATTTCTAAATTTTTTCTCTATGATAACCCTTTGTAGGTAAGCGGAGTTGATTTCCAAATAATTCTGCCGGAATGTAAATTAGGCAGGTCGATAGGTCAGGAGCTAAGGAGGCCTAGTATGCATGCAAATCTCGTGCGCATCTGTCTCTGAGTCGGACGCTAAGGAGGCCAAATATGCATGAAAATTTCGTGCGGCTGCCGTTGTTTTTGACGTCAGTCGGCGAGGCCTATTGAAATTGGGATGGGAATCCTCGTGTAATCTAAATCTATGTCTGCATTTTTAAAGTCTAAATCTACAATTTTATTTCACAATGAAATGGAAATATAAGGAATCACTATCTAGTTAGTATAGTATGCCAGGGACATCAACAGAAGTGGGAAACATGGGATGATTTATGCATAACGGGCTTCGCCCGTAATGTAAATTATCCCATGTTTCCCACTATTGTTGATGCCCTGGCATACTATACTAACTAGACAGTGATTCCTTCATTTAATCTTCATGCGAAATAAATTTATGAAAAAATAAACAAATGCGTTTGTGAAACACTGATATCCCCGTATGGCAGCTCATAGCAAGGGTAGAATTTTCTCAAATGCATGTCAAACTCTTAAGGTCAGGGTCAAAATTGTTCGTATCCCAAGGAAGGTCAAATCACAAGAAATACATCTGTGAAATTTAAAAGCCCTGATTTCAACTATTCAAAAGTTATGACTAAAAAAAAACCTTTAAGGTCACCGAAGTAAACTCAGGTGACCTTTTGCTGTCTGTTTTTGTCCGTCGTTAACATTTGAACATTTTTAGCTTGTCTGCAACTGCTCAACCAATTTCAACCAATTTTGGCACAAATTATCTATGGGTAAAGGGGAACAAAAATTGTGAATTTCAGAGCCCCAGGGTCAGGGGTTCTGGTGGGGCTCTATTGATTATACAGTGAAAATGCATGAATTCTTTGACATTCTTTTTATCTGTTCCCGGGTATTAAACAAATTACCTAAGGTTGTTCAATAAATAATGGCCACGGTGTTGGGAAAGAAGCCAAAGATGCTTTTCAATGAATTAGTCTTCATGATTAACTTTCGATATTAATCTCTTTTAATTTAAACACATGTCCTTATAATTTTTTATCCAATTTCTGATTGTTTTTAGAACTCATTTTTGGGTATGACCCTTAGTATACTGGAAAACGGCAGATCCACTGATTTCCTGGACTTGTTTCTTCCTTCTGAAAGGTGCATTTTCCAGTTTGGAAATAGAAAAAAGTCAAAAGGTCAAAGAACTGGCGAATATTGTTAATGTGAAAAAAAACATTAACCTTCTGTTTATCCCGAAAACCCCTTCACTCTTCAGGGCGTGCGGGTTTGTACGCTGTCATGAAGAAAAATAATGTAGTGGATTCCTGATTCTGGGTCCTTCATCTAATAAAAATTTCGATTTTTTTGCTGAAAATGTTGCTTTCTAGACTCCTCCAGAAATTAAACTGTCTCCCCGAATACCAATTTGAACAACAATGCCCCTAATATTTAAGAAAATTGCATATAAATCTGTCTTTGTGCTCTTGCAATTCTTTGCTCTTGTCCGTGTTTTTATCAAGTACATCTTATGGTAAATTTTGTTTTGAGTGTTTTAAACAATAGATTCAAGTTCTATAATCTGTTTGAATATCAAACAAACGTGGATAACTACAATTACTGATATTTTAAAAAGAATTCTTAAGACATACGTACACGCTGTCGTTTTCCCTCATATTTCAAAATATAGGGTGACCTTTGAGTTCTCAGCTTTTTTACCGTCAAACGTTTCTTAAAACAGTGTAAACTACTTCCGAAATGATGTCTATCAAATTTTCTATGTGTCTTAAAGTCAATCATACATAATCAAATATTATTTGTTGAAATTTTGCAAACAGTACATAAGTTGTTATAATTTTTTGTTGGCACGGACGGTATCCATTTTTGATGCCCATTATATGATTTTTTGGCATTGAAATCCACCTGCTCATTTGTCTATAAAACAGACATTGGTTGCTGTAAATGTCACATATTTCAGTGAATATTTCTTTGGGATTTTTAACAAGTTTTACAGCAGCTTTAATGAAGTTTTTATTTTCACTCTAGTTTACTGATTCTTTACCATTAATTTATAATGCAGTGTCTTTTCTTTTTTAAAAACTAACAAATTCATCTGATTGGGTTTCTCAAATTGGGTCTCTATACTGTTCATGACAGCGAACTTATTTCATTTTGAACTGAATCATTAATTTATAAAACCGATAATGAAAACATTTTGAGCATAACCTTTCCTATTTTGCACTGTCGCGTTTGTAAGGTTGTTTAAGGAAGAAACTATTTGGAGTTGTCATTCAGAAGTCATTTAACCACTGTTGCAATTTAATGCTTTAAAACTATCTGTATTTAACCATGAAAATGTTAATTATATGCATAATAACCTGCATGGTCATACAGGTATCTATCACATGTCTTTCATTGAAAATTAGCTGAGAAGCATGTTGTCAAAGTTTATTTTAATCTAAACGCAACTTCAAATGTTGATTTGGAACAAAATGGATGTGTTGAGTTTTTTTTTTATTTCAGGAGCCGAAATAAAATTACAAAGTTCGTAACCGTTCACTAAATAAATGTTTTATCCTTAGTGAAATGCTTGTTAGAAATTTGACAAATTGTTCAATTTTCAAAAAGTTTAAGATTGTACTGCATGTATCATTGTTTCGAATCGTTATTTGAATTTTTTTGCAAAGAATTATATCGGATTGTCAGAGAAGAAGGTCTCCCTCTCTCAATGATGATTTACATGTCACGTTATTTAATATAAATATTTATCATATACTTAGTAGTAAATAC
The DNA here is from genome assembly GCA_003671525.1 of Saccostrea glomerata. Taxonomy (NCBI): domain Eukaryota; kingdom Metazoa; phylum Mollusca; class Bivalvia; order Ostreida; family Ostreidae; genus Saccostrea; species Saccostrea glomerata. Next base: position 1,184,735 of record PRKT01000021.1, on the reverse strand, counting down.
ACCGATTCTGCACGGTGTGATACGGGTGACGTCACAATACCCCATATCACGGACCGGTCCGAAAATCCATATCACGTATCGGACCGGCGGGCCGAAAATTCATATCAAACCGGAAGTAACGTTATTTTAAGTTTTAAAGTTAATTTACTCGATTTTATTTAAATATACGTGTAAAATAAGTCTTCAAAAACATTTGCGGACTTGATATTTTTTACTGTTACCTAAATTTGGCTGAACTAGATTTTAAAAAGAAAGGTCATAAACATGCACGAAACATTCTTCAATTACTGTATGTGAACTCGCATATTAAGTATTTTAAATATATGATAAATAGAATACTACATACTTAAATCCATATCACATGTCACATCAGCCCTCGGGCCCCATATCAGCCCTCGGGCCTTCGGCCCTCAGGCTGATATGGGGCCACTCGGGCTGATATGACATATGATATGGATTTTAGTATGTAATATTCTCTATATAATAATACATGTACTAGTACATGTACATGTTGTACCATCAACAAAAGTACATGACGAAAACAGTTCAAGGTGAAGAAGAGAACTTAATGATTTTTAAGAAATAAGGTATCATTTTAAAACATCTATCGGGCTATAAATACGGGTTGGTCACGAGATTAAATTCCATAAATCCCGAAGGGATTTATGATGAATTTAATCTCGTACCAACCCGTATTTATAGCCCGATAGATGTTTTAAAATGATACCTTATTACTTATATTTACATTTGTGAATTATTAATACTTTATATTAGCCTGATTGTGACTTTTAACGTGTGAAATGCATTATTTTTCAAACCCAAAGGCATGTATATACTCCACTGAACGCGCGTCAACCCTTTATGACGTCACTGAGAAATTACGTCAAACGTTTATCCATACGCACATCTATGAACTCCTGACCCCATACCTGTATTTATACAGTTATAGATACGCATTTCTCTCAGAAGTGTTATATAAAGGAAAACATTTGCAAATGTAAATATTGATACTTAATCAAGTAGTGTGAGGTGAATACATAAGATAAAAATAAACTTTGACAACAATATAACCCTTACGTACTGAAGGCGCGAAAGTTTCAATATGTATATGTAGGTAAAGGCTTAGGACTGACCTATTTGTGCCACAATTAAGATTAGGTGCTACAGTACTAGTTCTTCTTCTGTTTTAACTCTGAATCTTTAATAAGTGTTTTAGAAGTATTATTAAATATACTGTAGATTTCTTATTTTTTGCGAGTCGGACGAATTATCAATGGAAAATGTTCAAAACAAGTTCTTACACTGAATTAAATTTTAAGAATATTTCGCTTGGTTACTTTCCCAATATTAGATAATTTCCGACAATATAAACTATTTATTTGAATTTTTTATACCCAAATAAAAGTATTATTAGCTATTGTCTCTTCTTTCGTCTCGAGGATCTTTTGCCAGATTCTTTTTTTATTTTTAAAAACAAGGAAAATCAAAATGTAAAAATTCAGTCTACTTTCTTTTGATATTGAAGTGCAGTTTCTACAATTTGTTTAATTTCATGCTGTGTTTTGGTAAGAATACAACCATTAGAAATTCCATAGCTAACAGTCCAAAAATCTGTGCATATTTCAAATATCCTCAAAAAATTCTATTCAATTAAAGCAAATAAAAGAAAAGTCTGAGCACTGTAACATTAATATATGTATACCAAGGCCCTATCCACGCAAAAGTTATGAGCAAGGATAAAGTTTTTGCAGACAAACAGTGAGACAGACATACGGACAGGGCAAAAACTATATACCTTCCGAATCTTCGATTACAGGTCATAAAAAGCCCTGATAACAGCATAAGTCATTCTGTCTATCCGCTTTTGTACTTCCAGTGTATTATTGTGATTTTTTTTTTATTCTGATGAAACTTTTTTTCCCTTTAATATAAATGTTGCAATGATTCTAGAATCTGTAAATAGTATGCATTTTTAGTCTAGAACTATTTTTTAAAACTAACAAATTCATTATATGGGGTTTCTCAAATTTGGTCTCTATACTATTCATGACAGCGAACTTATTTCCTTTTGAACTAAATCATCAGTTTATAAAACCGATAATGAAATCATTTTGAGCATAACCTTTCCTATTTTGCACTGTCGTGTGTGTAAGGTTGTTTGAGGGAGAAACTGTTTGGAGTTGTCATTCAGAAGTCATTTAACCACTGTTGCAATTTAATGCTTTAAAACTTTTTGTATTTAACCATGAAAATGTTTATTATACATGTATGCATTAATAACCTGGTCATATCTATCACATGTCTTTCATTGAAAATTAGCTGAGAAGCATGTTGTCAAAGTTTATTTTAATCTTAACGCAGCTGCAAATGTTGATTTGGAATAAAATGGATGATTGTGTTGAGTTGGTTTTTTTTTCAGGAGCCGAAATAAAATTACAAAGTTCGTAACCGTTCAATAAAAAAATGTTTTATCCTTAGTGAAATGCTTGTTAGAAATTTTACAAATGTTCAATTTTCAAAAAGTTTAAGATTGTACTGCATGTATCATTGTTCCGAATCGTTAATTTGAATTTTTTTGTAAAGAATGATATCGGACTGTCAGAAAAGAAGAAGGTCTCCCTCTCTCAGTGATGATTTACATGTCACGTCATTATAAATATATTATAACACATGTACTAGTAGTACCAACAAACAAAAGTACATGACGAAAACAGTTCAAGGTGAAGAAGAGAACTTAATGATTTTGATACTTAATCAAGTAGTGTGAGGTGAATACATAAGATAAAAATAAACTTTGACAATAATATAACCCTTACGTACTGAAGGCGCGAAAGTTACAATATGTACATGTAGGTAAAGGTTTAGGACTGACCTACTTGTGCTATTTTTAATATTAGGTGCTACAGTACTAATTCTTCTTCTGTTTTAACTCTGAATATTTAATAAGACTTAGTGTTTTACAAGTATTTTGTATATATCAATTTTATGTATAACTTTACATTTTCAATACAATTGTACATAATTCTTTTGACAATAACTATAATCATATTTAAATATTACAGTAAAAGGTAAGTTGCAAAAACGTATCAATCCCTTTGTATGAATTATCAATGAAATATGTTCAAAACAAGTTCGTATATATACCGTAATAAACTTTACGTATATTTCGCTTTGTTACTTTACTTTGTAATTATAGATAATTTTAGACAATATATACTAAATAAAAGTATTATAAGCTAATTTTCTTCTTCCTTCTTTCGTCTAGGATCTTTTGCAAGATTTTTTTTATTTCTAAAAACAAAATGTAAAAATTCAATATACTTTTTTTTGACATTGAGATTCATTTTTTAATTTTTTTTTTTAAATCATGTTGTGTTTTGGTAAGAAACCAACCATGGAAGATTTCAAAGCCAACAGTAAAAAAAAAACTTGCGAAATTCAAATATTCTCATATGTTTCTACGGAATTTAAGCAAATCAAAGTAATGTGTTAAGACTGTAACATTTCTGCACCGATTCTCATTTAACATGTGGATGCCTTAGTTTAGAAATGAACTACTTATTGTTATTTTTCCTTAGAGAAATACATCATAAATTCATGGAGTAATTAATGTCATATACATGTATTTTCATTTGTAAATAGTTGAACAAATTCATTTTATTCCTCAAATGTCATACGAAATCGGTTGTATGAAACCCTTCTCGCATACATATTGCCAATTAAAACGAGAGTGTTCCAAGGAACGCATTTGACACCTGATTTATAGCAACATTACAGATGAAAATAAATCTAAAAGTGGTCAGCTTTTTATTTCCTAATAGCATCATAATTCATGCGTGTGGATGGTTGAGTGATAGAAGTTCTTTTCGGCCTAATTTCGTCAGGTATTAGCTTTGTGAAAAAGAGGGAAAATGGTAGAAATATTTGTCCCCCTAGAGTTCAAACGAATTAATTTAAAATAATTATTTATCATATTAATTATTAGTGTTAAATACAATAATCCTAAATTTTTATCAGTCTACTATATTTTGTTTTGGTAAGCCGATTCCAACTTAAATTTCATTTTAATACCCCCATTATCGAAGATTCGGAGTTATATTATTATTATTTATGCCCTCTCTGTCCATCTGTCTGTCCGTTTATCTTTTGTCTGTATGTCCACAAAAACTCTAACCTTGCCCATAACTATTGAGTGGATAGGACTATGACTTTAATATTTCACAAGTGTATTCCATTTGACATAACCTTTCATAGGAAACCCCCAAATCTGACAATTAACCTTGACCCACTTTTACAAAAAATACCAGCTTTAACCTTGGCCATAACTTTTATATCCTTGGTGTTAGTGTTTTTATACTTCAAATGCGAGTACATTGTGATAAGACTTTTTAATGAGTATAAATATTTTTTACCTTTACCTTAGCGTTTGACCACCTTAATAAAATATTAGCAATTACTTTTCAACAGATAGTACTAGAGTTGTCATATTTCTCAGGTTTTTCCTTCCTTTGTATATGAGCACTTTTGATCTTGCAGTTTGACTTGCATTCGAGAAACGTCAACCCTCGCAATAAGTCGTCATTTGGGGGTTTCGGTGTAAAAAAAAACCATAAACCCCCGAATCTACGAAAACAGTGTTTCACAAACACATCTTGTGTGTGATAAATGTTATTCTTCAAAGGAAGTAAGTTAAATTAACTGATCGGAGTATATTCACTAAGAAGGTCATGAGATAGACCGAAACGGTGATATTCTTCCTAATATTTAATACCGAACATGTGCACATACAAGAGATGTTTGTGAAACACTGATGTACATGTACCTGAATGGTAGCTTATGGCGAGGGTTGAATTTTTACAAATGCATGTCAAACTCCAAGACCAAAGTTAAAGAAAGATCATTTCACAAGGAATATACTTGATGAGTTGACCGACAAACAGACAGATGCGGGGTAAATTGATTCCTAAGTGTTTCTCTCCTCGGCAGGGGTTACAAAAACTTAATGTAGGTTTTTTTGTACTAATTGAAGGATGGTTATCTCTGAAACTTGACTTAAGATAACATATGAGTATCATTCATATAAGATGTAATTTTTCTACTCAGAAAATCTTTCAAATAAAACGTTAAAATTTCAAAATGCAGTTTCTGCTTTTTACAATGTAGCTTTTAATTATAAAATAGAGTGAATAATACAGATTTTTTTCTCTCGATCTTTTATGTTCCTTGTTGAAAGTGTTGGGGGGGGGGG
>PRKT01000021.1:1124975-1178662 GCA_003671525.1 Saccostrea glomerata | reverse complement strand
AAAAATTTAAAGGATTAAATCGTTAATAAATCATTGAAATCCAATTTTGTAAATCTATCAGTGACTTGGACATGAGTATGGTGCTGTCACTGAAATTTAATTTAGTCCACATCAAATGTGGTAAAAAAAAGTTTTATGCTCATTGAACACTTTTACCTAGACTTAGTGCTACATGTATGTATATATATATATATATATATATGTATTGATGTTTTTTTTTCTTTATTGATATTTTGGTATAAATATTTTTAAAATTCCATTTTCTTTTACTTAGTAAACATTTAATTGCCGCACAGGTAAATTCAGGAAATGAAAGGAAAATTATGTCGGAAATGAAAACAAAAAATGTCGGAAATGAAATTAAAAAATGTCGGGAATGCTATGCATATTTCCGGAAATGAAATGCAGCGGAACGGTGGCTCTTTTACGATATATATTTTCAGCTCAAAATATAATTGAACGAAAATAACGGGTTATTTCAATGCACCTATAAGTTGTCCTTGAAGAAATCGACAACCACCCTACCCTCAACTCCCTGCCTTGATATGTAAGTGCCCCTAGCACCATACCTATGACCACTAGAAAGGTTTTCTTATTTATTATCAATTCTGTACCTCCGTATATGATACAAGTTTAAATGTCAAAGAAAACCGTCAACTGTAGAAGTCAGTGCTTGACGTAAAAGTCCATTAATCCATAGGTTGCCTCCATTGATGGAAAGATGAAACCTTACCTCCATTTTTATTAAAACTTATAAAAAGAAAAAAAAACCACAATTATTGCTTTTAAACAGATCCAAAGTGTTTAAATGAGCATTGATGTATCACTTTCAAACTAATTAGATACGTAATATTCTTTTGATATATAAACAACGAACTATTTTTTTTTTTAATGAGGCGGGTATTTTTCAATGCTCTTATTAATTAACGATTAAAATGTATCATTTTGGTTTTAGGGTATTAATTCTTCAAACAGTTTTATGTATTACTTAATTTCCATTTAAGTTATAGATATTTAAAATCAACTTTTTTTGTAAGAAAACACTTGATCTTGCACTTTAAAAAATCTTGATACCATTTCGTACATATAAAAAATTAAAAAGTTAAAATGAAGATAAAACATAAATTAGATTTAATTGTGAAAATTTGAGCAATCAGCATAAACGTTATAATTGTAGATTTAAAAAAAAAACAAATTATTTAAAAAATATATTTAAAAAAGCATAATTATTTATCTTTTTATCATTTAGAGGTACTAGCTGTTTTAAAAATAAAAACATAAGTTTATGAAATTACTTTATCAAAGAAAGTATCCTTGTTTTAAGTCAGGAAAAGTTCTTATGTCTAAAAATATAAATCGTGACCTTTTTGCACTTTAAAATAAGAAAATGTAACATAAATAGTGTTTCTAGGGTAAGTGAAAGAGTAATGTCATTATATTAAAATTTTTGCATAAACATTATAATCATATCTCATTTTTTGTTGGTGTCACATTATACTTTTTCAATTTATTAAGGCAATAAATTTATAATGAATATTTTAGACTTTTTTCAAGATTGTTGGCATTGTGAATTTAAGTGTAAATCTTGTTGTTGAGAAAACATTAAAATTTAATGTTAATTTCAATTTTCATAAATTTGATATCTTTCTTTTCTCCTTGCCTGCTGTACTGACAAAAAAATATAAAATAATTGCGCATTATGAGCAGTTTAAAGAGATGTTTCAAGGGCACTTTTTAATTAAATGAAATGAATTTCTATGTATTAATTTTCTTTTCCGCCAGGAAGAATATTCGTAAGAAAACACCTTCAACTCAAGCTATTGAGTTTCTGTCCTACAGGGGATTTATCTTTTTTTTTTTTACTTTGGAATCGAAATACAGTGGACCTTCAGATATCCGGACGCTTCACCTTCCGGACGATTTTTCTCGGGGACGGATTTTTTTAACGTAATTACTGTACTTACATGTAGGATCGTAGTTTCAAACATTAAGGAATCCTACGCTGTTCTTCATATTGTAGAGCGGACTAATGCATTGTCCTGAAACTAATTTTTATAAATTATGTTCAAATAGGAAAATGTGTAATTTTTTTTTAATTTGTTAACATTAAAGGGTATCGCATGCATATCAGTTCTTGTTGTGTGACGTCACGGCGTCAGGCTGTGTAAGAATTGATATTCCCAAGATCCGCAACGAGAGAGAGCTAGATTTTGTGCAAGCTGATTTACATCAATTTGGAATTCTTTACCTGCATTTTAAAAGAAACAATTTTCAGAAAAAAAAGAATGATATTACTGATGCTAAATACTGCAGTGTTTACTTCCTTCACTCTTTTTGCATGAAACAATTATTCCATGTGATTCGTCGTTTCAACATGTTCGTGTATCCTTTTTCTGCATTTCTATACTAATGGATCAGTCCATTTATATTCTATGAAAGGGGTGAATCGCTCTTTTCGCGCCAAATGTCACAAGTAAACTATCTCGCGCCTTTTCCTATTCTATTGTATATATATTTGTGTGCTAACTTCCATGGAAGTAAATAAAGTTTGTCCTTTTAACTTCCTTCTAACACTTCAGAAATTCTATCAACAAGTTTTATATCATTCTTTAAAACAAATCATCGTATACATCAGTATATGGACATGCAACACTAAAGAAATGATTTTTCTAGTTTGTTCCCCGATCCCGCGGTTGGTTTATTCCATAAATGGACTAGTCTAATAATAATAAACAACGCAGTTCAAGTCATCGTCTCCAGATGCATGATCTATTATATGTCTCTAGATCTGTTCAAATACACAGAATAAATAAGAAAGCAGTCAAGAATCTTAGATATTTCTTTCCACAAAGGCCTAAATGTTGAATTTACTTATTTCATTCCCAATATATGATTGTGTCACTACCCCCACTTTTTTTAAAGAAAAAAAATGAACACACATTACTACTGTTTACTTCAGATCTAGAGGAGAAAATACACTCCAACAAAATGTGTATTTGATTTCTTCCATTTTTTTTAATGTTTACAATGCATGATTTGATAACAGATTTTATAATTATAGGTGTTACAATATGTAGCTTGAAATCAATCAAGATCCAAGGGCAGATCACTCCACTTGCAGAAACCCCCACAGAAAAACAACTCTTTAGTATGCAGTGTAGAGACGATTTTTCTACAAGTTAAATAAAATCAAGATTTCAATTACACAAGGTTCTCAAAATATAAAGTTAGGATATGTTTTATACCCTGAAAGTATTTCTCAAAAGGGTTATCACTCTTCATGCAGATAAATTGATTGATTTAATAAAGGCAGCTTTTTAAAAAAATTAAACATTTTAAAATCGAATTCATATGGCAGCTGATGGCCAAGTTTTTCAAATGTACGTAAACACCAAAATGGAAGTAAAAATGTAAGAAGAATACTATATAGTAATGCTATAATAAAAAGGCAAAATATGCCACCTTTTGAACAATAAAATTATTAGTTCTAGGTCTTTCGAATTCTTATGACAGGATCAATAGACTAACACTTAAAATTTTTTGTATTTGATTTTAAAGTTAGACCTACTTTAGAAAAAAAACAAACTTGGGCATAAGTTTTAAGTACATGTAGTTGGGTTTGATGGCTTGTATATTTACACGTTTATTTTTGTAACACATACTCTTCCTTAGGTACCTTCTACTTTGCCTCTAAAGTTTCATAAAACTTCAGTCTTGACTATTACATTTGAATGGTTGGCACTAGGGTTTTCATATTTCACAGGAGTATTCAACTAGTCATTTCTTTGGATAACGTATTTTTTTTTAATTAAATGAAATATGTTTAAGGAATGAAGCTTATTTCAACTTATGTTATCCGATATAACATAACTTTGGGAAGTTTACGCTTTATAAACCGCGAATCGGTTTATAAGAAAGCGTAAACTGCCCCAAGTTTTGTTATATCGGACAACATAAGTTGAAATTAGCTTCATTCCTTATAATTTAATTTCTGTGTAGACAATGAGACAATATTTCCTCCGGTAAAATGCTTCAAATTGAGCATTATTTTAAAAGTAACGTCAAGCGGAGTTATACGTTTTTGACGTAACTCATTGTGACGTAGGCAAGTTATGTTATACAAAATGTTATATGTTCCTCTGAATGATTCAGCCAATGAAATTGCTTGATAAAAGTGAAATTAAATTATATAGAGATAACGAGCAAAAAACGAGCTATAAAGCCCATTAAACATTACAAGATAGGAGCGGAGCAAACACAGACCTCCAAAACATGAGAAGTAGGATCAGGTGCCATAATAAAAGCACAAAAGTCAAAAAAATATAAGTGCGATGTATCATAAATATATTATATATATATATGATAGGGGACTTTTCATAAACCTAAAATTTATCTTGTCTTAAAATAAAAAGTAGATTTAAAGATAGACCACTTTACATTGTGATTAATTTGAATCCTTCATAGGACTGACAATACCGGAAGATAACACATTCGTTAGTAACTGACACCCAAAGTTTTCAAAATATCCCATTTAATAATCTAAAAGCACATCTCCATTAGTCTGAATTACCTTGGCACTTGTAATCATGTCATTAATTATCTGCTGACAGAACACATGATAACACACCGGACCAATACTCCTCTACAATTAAAGCAATGCAGTAAGTCCATTAAGCCTTCGGTAAGATTTCTAAACTGCCAAACACAACTTATTTTTAATTCTTTCTTGTAAAAAAATCAATACGATTATATTTTTGCAGTTTTTATATAACGTTTCAATAGGTCATCTTTAAAATCACAACCTAAGCCCTATTGCCGTGTATAGGTCTAAAATTATTTCCTGAATTGCACCGAAAATGCAAGTTATGTAAATGGGTAGTAGGTCGTGAATATACATGATTATAGAATAATAATTCCCAGGTCATTATTGGTAAAAGTGTAATTATTTTTGGCCAATAAAAACTATAGATACTTCCTGTCTTGTTTGTCATTCATACGAAAAACAATTAAATTCTCATTTGAATAAATAAATCTAAATTATATGGCCAGTCTCTGGGGGCCGTAAAAACCTTGATTAGCTCACTTTTGATCTCAGCCTCACTCTTCCATTTCTTTTGCAGAAGTTAAATTTAAATCAAAAGTAAGCTCATCTAATTATAAGATTTATGACCCCAGAGTCACGTGTCAGGTTTTTCAATCAAAATCATAGACAACGTTATAAGATCAGCTAAGTACTATAAAATATTCCAAATCTTCTGTATATCAATGTATATGTGAAAAAAAAATCGTTATGGCATTTTTTCTCCTGGTCCAATTTTTGCAAATAGTAAAAATCTTAATAGAGTGTATATTAATACGTTCATCCTCCTACTTACAATGCATGTTCATTTTTAAAAGTCTATTAATGATCAGGTCTTTGCTCCATATTTTCTTCAAAATAGCAGACTTTAAGAAACATGTACACGACATGGAAACGTGCTGAAATACAAACAATCTATTTGGTAATGGAATGTTGACGTTTTAATTATGATAATAGAATTTTTTTTAAACAATTTTAGGTGTACAAGTTTGAAAATGATATCCAAATACGTGTTAGGTTGCAAAAACGTTTACGGAAGAATTACCTAATTATCCAGTTTATGTAACCAAAAAAAGTACATAAAAAAGGAAAAAATTTTATTCTTGGTAAGATTTTAATCTCCATCGATATTTTTTCTTCAAGTATACAACTTTTATACAAAATAATATAGACCTTTCATGAGAGGTCGATTCATAGATTTGGCAGATATCATATTGACCCAATTAGTGTCCTTATTAGATTTTTATTTCCCCTTCAAAGAAGGGAGAGCATATTGCTTTGCTGCTGTTTGCCGATCGGTCGGTCGGTCCACCATCAGTTTCCGTTCATTTTCTTCACAGAGGTTGCACGTATTGAATTGAAATTCTTTATACACATTTATCAAAAGAATACCTAGGTTAAGTTCTGTTTAGGGTAAGATTGAGCCTTTTTTGGCAGAGTTATGCCATTTGGACATAAAAAAAAATTCAATATTAATTTTTTTGCAGTTTCCGTTCATTTTCGTCACAGAGGTTGCACATATTGAAATGAAATTTGGTATACAGATTTATTATAAGAATACATCTAGGTCAAGTTCTGTTTTGGATAGTATTAGAACAAGTCATTATTGACAGCGTTATGCCCCTCGAGTTAGAATAAATTCCAATTATTTGGGGGAGGGGGCATATGTGTTTTACAAACATCTCTTGTTTTTGGTTAGTATGTTTTGTTGTTGTCTTTCTTTTTTACAACAAATCATTAAAGCAATGTAAAGTAAACACTTTTGTTTTATAGAAGATTATTTCTGTTTTCAGAAACATCAACTGAAGTCAATATGGATTTCAGAATATATCGCGTTTTAGCCATTCGGAGAGCTTCGATAAAGACAGAAAAATAATTTAATGTTAGAGCTAGTGGAAGAACTTTAATCATACGAACTGAAGTATATCAAAACTTTAATGTATATTTATAATTTCAGGCATTAAATAGGTACAAATTTGATGTGTTCTGTGAACAAGGGTGTTTTTGCATTAAATCTATGGCCAAGGTTAAACTTTCTCAAATGCAAATCATGCTCCAAATTCAAGTCAAGAGGTTATAAATGTTTGTCCGCAATCTGAGAAATGTTTGTACGCAATCTGAGTTCTTGTCACAAAGAACATAATGTGAGATTTGAAAGCTCCAACACCGATGTTTTGAAACTAAAGGCCAAGGTAAAAATTTTCTTTTAAAACAAGAAATGTTTGTAAAACACTTATGCCCCCCTCCCCCCAAATTGGAATTTTTCAAAGTCCAAAAGGGCAAACAGAACTCAGATATATAGTCATCTGATAAATCTGTACACTAAATTTCATTTCAGTATGTGCAGCCTCTGCGAATAAAATGAACGGAAACTGCAAATAATTTGAATTTTTCTAAGTCCAAGGAGCATAACTCTGTCAAAAATGGGGCGATTGTACCCAAATTATAACTTGACGTAGATATTAATCTGATACATCTGTATATCAAATTTCATTTCAGTATGTGAACGGAAACTAAGTGGACCGATAGACATCAGCAAAGCAATATGCCCTCCCTTCTTCGAAGGGCGGCATAAAAAGTAATTTAAAAGATCAAGAGATCATAAATATTTATACTAAAATGGGATATTTTCATCAAGGAAATACATGTGAAATATGATAACCTTCGATAACAAATGAGGATCAAAAATTGAATGTTTATTTTTTTGGACATCCTTGGTTATACATGTAACACTTTTATAGCCTATACATGTTTTTCACACGATTCCTGCGCAAAGTCGCACGTTTCTTACACGAAAATCGTATTTTTCTCAAACGCGCTTTTCGGATGCTCGCTGCATGGTTTGCACGAAACGCTATTGCAGTCTGCTTGAAACGAAAACCGCACGTACAAACGTCACACACTTTTAAGGAATTTATGAATCATGAAATTCACAAATTGGGAAGAGGCAGTCTTATTCAACATAACTTTGTACTTGGTAAGTTTATTTAAAACCCAGGAGCAGAGAAGAAGATTTTTGAAGAATTAATTATTTTCACTATATAATCAATAGAGCTCCGCCTTAACACCAGAACCCCTTACCAAGGGGCGATGAATTTCACAAATTGGGAAGAGACATTCTTGCTCATCATAACTTTGCAGTATTATGCTAGGAAGTGTGCTCGCGAAAATTTCATTGTCGTGTATATAAGTATTCCTTTGGGTTACACAGCGTAATAACCACAATTCGTGAAAATTTTGTCTCGCTAATACAGAGCTAAAGACTCAGTCTCTCTAGCGAAAATGAGGTTATCTACATAAGCACTTTCAAAACACCTCCTTCTACCGTTTTGGTATGATTTCAGTATAACTTGTCAAACATTAACTGGCAAAATTGGAAATATACAGCTTACGTCATTTCTATCTGTTACAATGAAAACATTCAGTGATAGACAACGAAATGGGCGGGTACAATTCGACGCGGACGTTTGGAAAACATGGGATTGAAATTGCAGATCGAAATTCATTTTCAATCCACCTGAGCTGTTTCAAAGAAAAGAGTGAATGTATGATCCAAAAATCAACTATATTTCAACTCCCAAATACATATTGTTTGAAGTTCACATTAATATGAGTTTTAGCTTATAATTTTAAGAACGCGAAATATCATACAAGACAAAGATTATTTTTCAGGAGATATTTGATTCTCTAAATATATGGCGGCCGCCATATAAATTATGTGGCGGCCGCCATATAAATTTTTTTGCGGCCGCCATATATTAAGTGGCGGCCGCCAGATATATAAGTGGCGGCCGCCAAATAATAAGTGGCGGCCGCCACATAATTATCTGGCGGCCGCCAGATATATAAGTGGCGACCGCCAATTAATAAGTGGCGGCCGCCAGATAAAATATTTTTCGTACGTGGCACCAACGGGCTTCCGTAGAAATGAAATATTTCTCCCTTAAATATTTTTTTCATTTAAAGCACTGGACAAAAAATTCAAACTGTACCAAAAATGAAATTATTTGTCTTCTGGGTCAATCAGTAATAATGTGCCTTCTAGCGTAGCTGAGGTGGATTGAAAATGAATTTCGATCTGCAATTTCAATCCCATGTTTTCCAAACGTCCGCGTCGAATTGTACCCGCCCATTTCGTTATCTATCACTGAATGTTTTGATTGTAACAGATAGAAACGACGTAAGCTGTATATTTCCAATTTTGCCAGTTAATGTTCCGCGGTCTTATTGTCTTTATTTGCTTAATGGTGTTGTCATGGTTACTTAAATTGAAATGTTTGTAAAATTAAGCTACAGTCTATTCGATATAAAACAGCTCTCCACAGCTCTCCACCAGAAAGTGGTTGCGCCTCCATATGAGTGAAAAATTCTCAAGAAGGACGTCAAACAATATACAAATTATAAATTTTGCCACAAAAAGAGACTAAAGCAAAAATAATAATTTATATCCTAGTTTTAGTTACTAGATTTAGTTAATAGAACCCCCCCCCTTTGTACGACCAATCTTGGAACTGCACCTCACAATTTTGGAAAAAAGTCACCTATGTTTATCTTAACTATGTTCAAATACTTCGTTTATTTACTTTACAACAAGGACAGAAAAGATTAGGGAAGATTTTTTCTTTTTAATACGTTTTATTTCAATTACGGAACTCTTCAGAATTAGAGGTGCGTATGGTCTTCTGACTGGGACAGCATGGTGTTGCGGATGATGCAATCCAATTTTAAAAGTTAAATGTATTTGTCATTCCGATTAAAGAATAGATCAACTAATAGACAATAAAATAAAATGAATTATTTGATGTTTGCTAGGATTTGTTCACCGACATCCAACACATTGTTTACATGCTAATGTTATGTTTGTTCCTAAAATCCCACGAGATTTGTACATTTTGCGCTTTTTTTATTTTTTTTTTTTTTTACAAAGAGCGCACTTCCATAGTGGAAATAGGACGCATTACTGTGAGACCACTGCGTAATGTCCAAGAGCGAAGGAGGATATTTTAGAAAAGAATTAATTGTGATGGTGATGTCATAAACCCCTATACATATAGCTAGGACTTGGAAAAAAATGTTTTGAAAACTGTCAAGATTTAAAATATATATATATATATTCCACATAAAAGGGCACAAAATGACGGATAAAAAATCAAATCGGACTATATTAGATATAGGTCGACAAAAATCTATTTTTATGCCCCCTTCAAAGAAGGGAGGGCATATTGCTTTGCTGCTCTCTGTCGGTCCACATCAGTTTCTGTGCATTTTCTTCGGAGACGTGACACATATTGAAATGAATTTTGGTATTATATATTCAAAATATCTAGGTCAATTCTGTATTGGGTACGATAGAGCCATTTTGGAGAGAGTTATGCCCCTGGACTTTGCAAAATTCCGATTATTTGAAGATCAATTTCTTTGCAGAGGTGGCAGATATTGATATGACATTTGGTGGGCAGATTTATCATAAAAATATATTTAGGTCAAGTTCTGTTTTGGGTACGATCGAGCCATTCTGAATAGAGTGATACCCCTTAGAAAATTTCCAATTATTTGGCGGAGGGGGCATAAGAGTTTTACAAACATCTCTTGCTTAACCACTGTTTTGCTGAAAATATAATCCCCGGAGAACCCTGTTTGATTTTCAACCCAATTTGAATTATTGTTGCTATGTTAAGTTGTACAAATGTAGGAATTAAAGAAAATTTGTATTTTATTTTCTTACATTTTAACACTAAGATTACATTTGAGTATTTTTATAGTCATTAACCTCACAGAAATCCTGTCTTACATGTTTACCGCTTGGTCATTCCACTTTTGTTCTAAGGGTCAGGACAAAATACCTTGACTTTATTATGGCGATGTAAACTTCACGTCAATAATTTATATTGTCATATTTCAAAGTTTGTGACGGAAAGTGACATTATTAATTATAGCTAAGGACCCATATGCTTAATTAACAAAAAAAATGCAAAGATACCGTTTATTTAAGGAATGAAGCTTATTTCAACTTATGTTATACGATATAACATAACTTGGGGAATTTACGCTTTATACACCGCGGAGCGGTTATATCGTATAACATAAGTTGAAAAAAGCTTCACTTCTTATAATTTAATTTCAATGTAGACAATAAGACAATGTTTCATTTTTTTCCTTCGGAAAATGGCTTCAAATGTAGCATATTTTAAAACTTAACGTCAAGCGGAGTGATACGTTTTTGACGTAAATCATTGTGACGTTGGCAAGTTATGTTATACAAAATGGATAAAACCGTTTAACCAATCAAATGACGTGTTACAACTAAAATTAAATTATTAGTTATTATTAAGTATGGAACCTGAATGCAACCATTTTGTCAATATGCCAGTTTTTTTTTCCTTTGAAAAATAAAAAAATAAATTTTTAAAATATTTTTTTAATTTAAATTAAAAATTAGTTGGCGAGTGAGATACTTAAATTGATCTTGTAAGAAAATCAACTTAACTTTTATTTTTAAAAAAAATGGATTGTATATTGTTGTAGTCCCATTCAAGAATATTTCACTCCTATGGAGATATCACCATATACCAGTGGAGGGCTTCAAATTATGACCTCTACTAGGCACTTAGGGCCATTGAGCAGGGACAATATAAACCGAGGTCCCGTATCGCAGTTTTTTTTATATATTATATTCCTATGCAGAACTTTGTTGTTGTGGCCCCGTCCAACCCCCGGGGTCATGATTTAAACAATTTAGAATCTAAATTACCCCCAGAATGCTTCCACATGAGCTTCAGCTTTTTCGGCCCAGTGTTCTTGAGAAGAAGATTTTTGATGTTTTTCCTACATGTATATATTTCTATGTAAACCGATTCCCTATTGTGGCCCCGCCCTACTCCCGGGGGTAATGATTTCAATAATTTAGAATCTACCCCAGGACCAGGATGCTTCCACTAAAGTTAAAGCTTTTCAGGCCCATTGGTTCTTCAGGGGAAGATTTTTTAAATGAGCCCACCATATGTATTTTATTTGGTATTTTCTTAATTATCTCCCCTTCTGAGGGGACTTTGCCCTTTATATTAAGAATTTGACTCCCCTTTACCAAAGGATGCATTGTACTAAGTTTGGTTAAAATTAGCCCAGTGGTTCTTGAGAAGAAGTCGAAAATGTGAAAAGTTTACAGAAGGACAGACTGACGAACGTGATTTGAAAAGCTCATGTGAGCCTTCGACTCAGGTGAGCCAAAAACGTTTGCTATTCACATGAAATATGGATGGAGATGACTAACATCATTCAAGCTCAAAAGTTAATTCAAACAATAACAATCGGGAGTAGGGTAAACACCAGCCTCTAAAACATCAGTGGTGGGATCAGGTGCTATGGAGGAGTGAGCATTCCTTGCTTCCTTATCAACCAATCGTATGCTTCTTGTTCTGGTAATGACAAAAACAAATGTTTTTGACAATTCTGAGTTAAAATGAAGTCCAACAACAATATTCAATTCTGTGAAGGATTATTGTAAACGTTGTGTAATTTTCAAGATGCCTCAACCAGCTGCACGCACTTCAATGAGTCATCTCATCGCATCAAAACTACGGCAAATTCGACTTCACCGTTTTGAAACCAGCGCATGGAAATTAAAACGTCCTTGTGATGACTGATATATTCACAAAATTTACTTCAGTTGTTGCGACAAAGGATCAGAAAGCGAATACAGTTGCGAATGTTCAGTCTGTTAAACGAATGGTTTTTCTAGTATGGTGTTCCCGATCGTATTCATTCGGATCAAGGCCGAAATTTTGAAGCAAGTATCATTGCTCAACTGTGTAAAATGTATGGAATTACACGATCTCGAACCACACCTTACCACCCAGAAGGAAACGCCCAGTGTGAAAGATTTAATAGAACCTTACACAAGTTATTAAAGAGTCTTACACCTGACCGAAAGCGACATTGGCCAAAACATCTGACCTAATTACTATTTTTCTACAACGCAACTAGAATTCAACAACTGGATACAGCCCATTTTATCTTATGTTCGGCCGTTATTCAAAGATACCCATCGATTTTCTACTTGGTGCTTTAGATAGTGATGATGACGATCTGATGACGACTGATGATTGGACCAAATCTTACCAGGACCGATTAAAATATACGTTTGAAAAAGCCAGTGATCAAACGTCTCTGATGGCCAAAAACAGGAGTCGACCAACAACAGAAAAGCTTTTGATCCGGAATTAAATCTTAACGACAAAGTGTATGTTCGAAATCGTCAAATTCGCGACAGAAACAAAATCCAGGATTCATGGGACTCTACTGTGTATCGTGTTGTGAATATTTCAGGATATGTCGTTACTCTTGTGTCAGACGATGGGGCCAGAAAACCTTAAACCTCCGTGATGTCACCAGACGTGTTTCCTAAATGACGCTATTACATGTATATATCTATATTTTTTTGTCTGGAGAGTATGTGGCTGTTGTTGAAAAAATTGTGTTTTGATGGAATAAGTATATATTTTTCATTAATCGAGACGCTAAATTTAAAGCTGGAGAGTATGTGGCAGAGTCATATTTATTCAAAATATTTTTTTATCTTTTCTGAATAACTTACTGAGCCATAATTTACTTTTATTATGCCATATTAGGTAGTAGTTTCTATTCATGAATTCTACTCACAAAATTTCGTTTGCCAGTAAATTTGTACCCCCTTGTTTAACCGGTTTTTCTGCTATATATACGGAGCATGGGCCAATCCCTGTCAGTGCGAAAAATTTAACTCATACTTATTACCAGCTACCCGTTGTCCCCACTTGAAAGGTAAATTTTGTTACTAGTCTATTTAATTTTTGTAATTTATTTATTAAGCCCAAGTTATAAGCTCAAGTATTTTCAAAATTTCGAAAGAAACGTTTTTACCAATAACCTTGACCTGGGAAATTTCCATACTTATGAAAAAACTTTAACCTTTGCCATAACCTTTAAACGCTAAGGGCTAGTGCTCTCATACTTCACATATGTTATCTTTGTGAGACCCTCCATTGGTTACTAAGAACTTTGACCTTGACCTTGGAGTTTGACATACTTTAAAAAAAACTTGATCATACCTTTTGAAGGGTTAAGGCTAGTGCTTTCATACTTTACTTATTTTATCCTTGTGACAAGACCTTTCATTTGATATCAAGAATTTTGACCCTTTGACCTTGGAGTTAGACCTACTTTTTAAATTGTTAACCTTTGCCATAACTTTTGAAGGGTTAGGGCTAAAGTTCCATATGTATTCTTTGTGGCAAGACCTTTCATTGAATGCCAATTACTTTGACCATAGAGATTTCGTTACTTATGAAAAAACTTTAACCTTGGCCTTCTTTCATATTTCACATTAATTTTGTATTTCCTGTGAGAATAACTTTCTTTGGATACCAATATATTAAATTTGCCTATAAGAAAAGTTTTATCTTCGGTATGTTGCCATATTGGGCATCAGTTTCACAAACACATCTTGTTTTTCTTGTTAACAACAAATTAAAAACGCCTGTGACATTTGTCATAGTTTTTAATCTTTATATTTTGTTCATAGGATTTTTTTTTTAATTTTGCACTCCATCGACTTAATCATAGATTGACCTGATGTAAACATGTATTTGGCTTAACGTTGCTGTTCATTCAACGATTGGTCAGTTTCTCGTGGTAAGATCCTGTGTGTGCATTTATAACAATAGCCATATATGGCAAAGAATGGTTTGATTGTTAGTGTAGAGTACACATTTTTACCAGCGTATCGGTCGCTAGTGAGCTCTAATTGACGCCGTAAATTATGATAAGATATAGTGTTATTTTCACCCCCAGCCACCCTTTTCTAATGAAAATCATGAAAGTTTGTCAAAAAGGTCTAAAACACATTTTTATTGGAAATGTTTTCAAAAGAAAAAGACTCTAGAAATTTCCTTTTTACCGCAAATTTTATTTTTAAAACCGGATTTACCCTATAACCTTGGAATAGGTCAACCTAAACCACGTGTCTTGAATTAAAATTTCAATAACATAAGCAGGGGGTAACAGACTTTAGAAATTTCCTTTTTACCGCAAATTTTATTTTTAAAATCGGATCTACCCTATAACCTTTGAATAGGTCAACCTAAACCACGTGTCTCGAATTGAAATTTCAATAACATAAGCAGGGGGTGATGAAGACGCCACCACTTGTCAGTGGAGCGCTGCAAATGTTGACTTTTAATCGGGTATGGCCATTAAGCAGGGGGGATCTTTTTTCGTGTCAGCAACTTCTGCGACACGGCTGGGACCTCATTTATTAGGTCTCATCCAAACGACCGGTCTCCACCTAGTCCCACAGTGAGACTCGAACCTGCGACGTAAGGATCAACTCCTTATTTCGCGACTCTAGAGCAGACGCTCTAAACACTGCGCTACGCGGGCGACTGGTAAACATTTCTTAAAGGAACCATAAAAACGATGTTGAAGAAAACTTAAAAGATTGGACTACTGATAAGCTGTGAATCGCCCGAAGAATGCCGCCGTGGGTTGTAGGCGGCGAATTTCCAGTTTTCGCTATGGCGCTGGTTCTCACGTTTTCGGTCTGGCACGTAAAATATCACAATCGTAAAAAAGCCTAGGAAACATGTCGGATTAAGAGGAGTTGTGCAGTGCACGTGCTGACAAAACACGTGGACTGACTGTTGACTGGGTGACGGGCGGGCCAGAAAAAATCTATAGTGCAGACAACATATGACATTGGGTGTAATAATACCTGTGCAGTATATTACGAACTTATCGGACTTTCATCTTGGGCTTGGACGTCAATGTACAGACTTCGGACTCGGTCATCGTTATCTTTTGGTGCCTGAAGTAAAGTGATTCGGAGTTATTGTTATATATTAACTAGTTTGACTCGGGCACGTAGCAACAGGGTTGGGGGTCCTGTCCCCTTTTTTCCTAAGAAAACTTTAACTATTGAAAATGAAATTGATAGGCTGGTTGCCCCACCCCCCAACCCCCGCACTTTGTGCTTCATTTATTTGAAATAAGGGTACTGTAGCAGTGTATGCAAAAAAAAAATTGATACTGAAAGGAGATGATATTAGAATAGGATTTTCGAGTTTGGACAATGTTTTTTTATGCGCCCGTAAACGAAGTTACGAGGATAGTTTTTGTCGTGTCTGTCTGTCCGCAAAAACTTTAACCTTGCCAATAACTCCTGATTTAGTGGAACTATGATTTTCATATTTCAGGTGTGTATTTCTTATGACTAGACCTTTCTTAGGGTACCACCAAATTTGACCTTTGAGTTTGACAAACTTTTACATAAAAATTCCAAACTTTAACCTTGGCCATAACTTTTGAACGGTAAGGGATAGGGCTCTCATACTTCGCAAAACAAATCTTCGTGAGAAGACCCTTCATTGCATATCAAGAACTCTGAGATTGACCTTGGAGTTTGACCTACTTTTAAATAGCAAACCTTGGCCATAATTTTTAAAGTGTTAGGGCTAGTGCTTTTATACTTTACTTATTTTATCCTTGAGACAAGACCTTTCATTTGATAGCAAGACCTTTGACCTTGGAGTTTGACAATTTTTTTAACGTAATCTTTCTCTAATGCAGAGTTTTCGGTGATGTATGTGAAAGAATATTGTCGGGATTGTCTTCTTATTCCGAATCATTTTAATCGGAGAACTGATGACAATGTGTAAAATTATATTTCTATGGTTCATAAGAAGTTGATGCTTTCACAAATGCCTTAGGTTACTGCTAAATAGACAAGGGCTTTTAACATTGATTCAAAAGTTATTTGGTTGTTTAATTTATAACAAACGAAAGGCCATTCAACCCGGACCCTCGCGTGACAGTAGCATTCAATGTGCAGAAAACTGTATACATATGCTCTTCACCCACCTTTGCTAGGCTACGCAAAACTAGATGAAAAACTATTGACCGTAAAAATGTATTTACAAAAGTGTCACTTTGCTTAATCAAAATTCTGAGTTGATTTGATCGCGGTTTTGCTATGTGGTATATATAAAAACCATTCAGAATTAACCACAAAAGAAACTGAGTGGTATGAATATTATATGACGGAGAATGTATGCAAGAATAATGGATTTAGAAAATTCACTTTAAAAAATAATGGACAAAATTGGTCACTTTTCTATAATAGAGTGATTTATTTTCTCTAAAATTAGGTACAAGTGCACCAAACACTATAATGAAAGCATTTTTTTTCATTTTATATTAATACCGTTGTTCCCCCAAAAGTGCTTAAATATTTTGGAGTTTCCGCTTAAGATTTTACTAAAACAAATTAATTACAAATTTTGGCAAAGAAAATAACTTGGTATAATACCTAACCTTTGTATACGACTGTCACATAAATATTAATTGGGGAAAAAGGTGTCAACTGCCTACAATTATGTAGTTTAAGTGAGGTAGGTAAATGGAATACGTTTTAGTTTATTTAGAATATTTTAGTTTAACTCCAAATGCCTCATTTATTAAATGAGAATTTTAATCTTGATAATTAATCTCTTGCTGTACATTTGGTTGTCTATTTCAACATCCTTAAATTGTCACAAAATTTTACTTGTTTAACCACAAGATATCCGCTATAAATAGAACTCGTTACTTAATAAAGTTAATAATTTAAACAGTACTGGGCACTGATATAATAAAGTTAATAGTTCTTAGCCATAAAAGAAATAGCAACGGTTTCAAATAGTTCTAAAAAGATAAATTTATTTAAAAGTTATAATTTGTACATTTTACATAAAAAATAATGCTTTTGATATATACATGAATAAAAATAAAACATTACTATAATATACAATGTAGAAAATGTGGCAGTTAGTAATATGCTGCAATTATACAGACATATAATACTGAAGCTGATTCATTGGCAGTGTTGATATACTCAGTAGTTAATTGTGCGTGTTGAGGAATAACCTACTAGTATCTTTCCTTATTTTGGATGATCCCTTCTTCTCGCTCGGAGCACCAATTTAAATAAAACGGATAAATATAATAAAATACTAAACACTCTGAATCATAAACTCTATATAAACTATATAAAACTGAAAACGAGATTTTTTTTATGCCTAAATGTGCTAAACTTAGCATTAATATATATTAGCAATTTGATAACGACTTCTAAAATTCGGCTGATGAATGTAAATTAAAGCTTATATAACCGGTATTAAATTTCAACAATACATCAAAGCTAGTATAATTTGTTATTGGAAGTAATACAGGAGGCAAAACTCGTAAAACACTACATCCGAATAATGTTATGAAAAATGCAAATTGTTGTAAGACTATATTTACAAACTGCTTGTCAAAAAAATAAAGGTAGATATCCGATACTGATAAGATGAGATAGAATTCTAGCAGGGATTAGTCTACTCAAAAGAAATTAAGATAAACCGTATAGAACGCAGTGGAGAACTTATTCACAATTATTGATGCGTGTCCGTGTGTTATGAAATTTGTTGATTTTTCAGTTACAAAACGGTGTCAATAGTACATTTCTGTCATGTTTTGAGATATTTACTGTTCTAGCGACTCCCTGTCATATGTGGAACTTTTACGTAACCAAAAAAATTTCGTTTTGAGCCAAATCGTGTGTAACTTTATTACCATGTTGTGTTTGAGGTCATGGTTTTCGGTACACTTGAAAATGAAATCAATTGAAGGAGAATTTTTTTTTTCTAAGTCCTTCAAAAATATTAATTATCATTTATAATCAAAAAAGCTCCCTTTTTATGCAAACTAATAAAATAGATTTGCATATCTCTTTTACATGTTATTCTAGGATTACTGAAACTCATTATCCTTGAATGCATTACCCAAAAGTGCATGGCTGCACGGCAGTTCTATTACTGATTGATTGATACAAAATTCAAGGTTCATCCTTTGAACTGTTCAAGGACAAAATCAAAAGTTTTGTTTGAAACACACGTGAATGTTTCTTAACCCATTTATGCACTTTCAGTAGAAGTTTCCAAAGAATGCGCCTCGGAGGAAGATGAGCTGCCGTCGGACTTCCGAAGTAATGCTTCAAGCAAATTTGTCGTCAATGTCACGGGAGATAGAACCGGAGACGGGCACTTGTCCTCTACTGTAGATGGAGAAGAGACGCGGGTGACTTCAGCCTCTGATTCCGGTTGAAGTATTGTCATATTGTCTGCTCCAAATAAATCTAGCAAAAGGTTGCATTGATCCAAGCTTAATTCAGCACTTGACGGAGAATGGAAAAGTGAATAACTTGAATGCTCATTATTTGATGCTTCGTTCTGTTCAGACATTGGAACAATATTTTGCGGAGTTTCGGGTGATAAAGTAGAGGGCTGGTTGGTGTTATTCTCAGTATGAAGTACATTTCCATTTTCTTCAGATCTTGAATTGGGATGTTGTCGAGAAGCTTCAATTTCCTGGGTAAGTGAAGCATTCGATGTTTTGTTCCTGTTTTTCGTGTTATCGTACGCTAACTTCTTGCTAATAAAGTTTCTTAAACCCGTTTTTGCCGACTTGGTTGTGATTTTACCTGAATGTTGAGTATCTGCATTCGATTGTCTTTCGAACGTTTCATTCGTCGATTTTTCATCGGATTGCCTAGCTTGCGGCAGACTGCTTTTCATCAAATCTTCCACCATTGCATCAATTTCGCAAAGCCTCCTTCTGGGTCGCTTCTTCCTCTTTGTTTGACTGCGATCAATATCTTCCGTTAATCCATATAATTTCATCTTCAGTTCCAGTTGCTGAAATTGATATAGACAATACATTTACATTTTGAAGTGCTTTAATGAAAAAAAAAATTACTCAACAAAAATCTGAATACATTGTATTACATATCCTTAAACTTTAACAATAGAAATACTAGTAGATAAAATGGTTGATATTCAAATAAAATTAAATGCAAATCATGAGTATATGTGTAATTATATAATTTGAGAGATAACTTACAAATATTCTTATCAGCATTTTCTGGTATTTAGCTTCCATCGCCTTTTGGTTTGCTTCAAACGAAATTAGTTTCTGTTTGTCCTTTTTTAATTCCTTCACATATTCCACTGACGCTTTCAGGATGGAACCTTTGTTCAATTTCATTGCTCTAAAAATTGAAAAAAAACTTTTAAAAGAGAGAAAAACAAAGATATAGATAAAATATCTAAATCAGTCACCCTAGATGACTGAACCAGTTAAATTTACTTTAAGCACTCTTTAAGACAAAAACTAGTACAAGGTCACAAATTGATTGTTTTTAAGGTCCTTTACATTTTTCATTGTTATGAATAAAAATATTAAAACTACTTTTCATTATTTGAAAGTCGAAGATAATTTAAAACTTAAAGTACATTCTATATAATTAGATCATATAATAAAAATTATATATATATTTTCAAGACAATTTATGGTTTTTTTTATGTGACATAATTTTCCTTACTTTCTAAAACAAATATCATTAAGATATACATTATTATTGATTTTTTAAACACATACATGTATGTTACATATTACATAGAATTATTTTGTAATATATGTTACAAAATATTTAGCAAAAATATATCATATATAAACAAAACAAATGACTTAAAAAAAAAAACACTTACGGATGAGTATTTGGCGGTAAAAGTGTGGCCAACTCTTTAATTCTGTCATTTATATTGTATCTTCGCCTTCGCTCAACTAATAAATAAAATTTAAACCATCTATATTGAAATCACAACAAATAAAATGTAATCAGTGATTTTTTGAAGTTATTAGCCAAACAGATAAACTCCTTTTTATCCAATAAAAGGTTACATTTGATTTTAAATATATATTTCTAAATCTTCTTACTTTACAAAATAGTATTCATATCACAGTGTGTACTCATTAATATTATCAAAAGCACAAAAGTGTACTTACTGATGTTAATAACGTATTTAACTTAAGTTGATATTATTGATAATTTGAGATAATATGAGTGCATGCTTACTTTCCTTTTTTATTTTATTGATAAAGTTGAATATATTTGGATGATGTAATTGACAATATGGGTGTATATTTAGGGACAGACGAGACATTCCTCAATAATATATTATAATAATTTTTCCCAAGACTTTGTCATTAAAGAATTACTACTTCAACGTATTTATTCACAAAAAATTGAGATACCTTACCAAGCATTTGTGCGAGATACCAGAGGATGGCATTTCTAATATAACCCTTTAGTGAAAAAACTTAGTTTGCGAAAATCACATTTTTAGTGTTTCAAATTTTCAAAAACAATTAGAAACCTGTTTAGAAATCAGATAGTAATGAAAATTTTGTAAATTTTTCATACATTATGAAGATATACAAAACAGATATATGGGGAACGTATCGTCTGACCTTAATGACGTTGATAATTCGAGTGGTGTACTTTTTGATGTCCTACTGTGTACTTACTATGATTGTTAATTCGGGTATTTACGGAGTGTTGTATTTTGTGATGTCCTACTGTGTACTTACTAATGTTATGATTATCCTTCTTTATTCTTTCTTTTTTCCACGTTCTTTCATCTTCTTTTGATGAAAATGTCACAGGTTGATTTCCGTCACTGTTGGACCTGCTCTAGAAAAAAAAAATAAATTCATAGAAAATATATTATTTTATACTACTGAAAGAAACACGTGTATGTTTATTTATAAAATGAAATTTAACCTTTACAAATATAAACACTTGTGTAAATTAGTATGTTTGTTTTAAATAATAGGCAATAATAATTTGCATTAATAGCAATATATCTTATCACTAGTAAACATGTTCGTAATTGTCTTAGGAAAATGGAAAGGTTAAAAATTATATATGAAATATCAAATATATACTTGTATGAATTAGTCTCTTCGTTTTTAAAAATAAATAATGTATTTTGAGTCATAACGTTTTAATGCTTTTTTCGCAAATACATGTAGCATGTTTTCATACTGTTCATGAATGAAAAATTGCACAGATTCCAATCTTGGTAATGAGTTTATGTGAAAAATGTTCTGTTGAAAAGTCTAGTATTAGGACATGAACTTTAAGGAATGATAATAATATTCTTTTCCTCCTTTGATTATTTTTTTTCTTTCAGAAAAAGATACATTTCTTTCAGGGGTTGGAAAAACATCATCGAACTTCAAAATGCAGCAATATTTTCTGACTAACTTCTTTAGAAAATTGTTCAGTGATATGGGAAAATGAACGGAAGTCTAGTCGCACTGAATATATATACCGTGGTAAGTGGTAACCTACTATTGTGCGTGTCACGGCCTGTTCAATACAATGGAGGTCCTCGTCATATGATGAATCAATCTGGACCGAGTTCATAACATCACCAATTAGGTTGTCAACCTGGAAAAGATAAATGAATTGAAATGTTAGGGGAACTCGGAGGTATATCATAACGTACAGGTTAACAACCGAATTTTTTTGGAGTGCTTGACCACAGGGACTTGAAGCATGAAGTTTTCATGTTAATTTTAACTCATATTTATGATAAAAGACATGTTAAATCAGGAAAAACTTATATCATGTCATGTCAACGTCTTTTTTTTCAAAAGACGTCGCCATGGTTTTCAATTTATGATCAGTATATAGAATTAACCCAATACAAAAATTATTATGCTATCAAAAAAAGATATATTCTAGATACTTAATTAAAGAAAAATTCTCTTAAAAATTTTATATTATATTAAAACTATTGTAAGTTAACTTTGATAGGTACGAACTATTTTCGCATAATATGGCTACATACATCTTCAATATCCTCCATATTTGTAATGGCTTGACGTAATTCATGAGAAAGAGGCATAATCTCCTGCGACTCTTCTATAAGAGTCGAAAGAACAGATTCGACA
Source organism: Saccostrea glomerata (assembly GCA_003671525.1). Classification (NCBI taxonomy): domain Eukaryota; kingdom Metazoa; phylum Mollusca; class Bivalvia; order Ostreida; family Ostreidae; genus Saccostrea; species Saccostrea glomerata. The sequence continues at coordinate 1,156,230 of PRKT01000021.1, read as the reverse complement.
TGCTCAAACTCAGAAACTGGTGTATAACTTTGTTCTGCTAAAAGCGTCTGTACATTTGAGGACTCGGTGATGCTTGGAGTTGAAGTACTAACTGATGTTTCCTCATTCGTATTAGGCTGTAAAAAAATATGGCACATTAAATTCTGAAAAGTTAAAAAAGTATTATAATGGACGTTTGCTGAGTTATCATTTTTTTAATCATTTGAAATATTATATCTTTAAGATTTTCAAGGCCTAACTATTTATTAAAAATATACTCTCTTGTGGGCCTTTTAGAGTGCACAATTAAACATAATTTAAAACATCTAAATGAATATGAATGAAAATAACGTGAGCGGGTACATTGATCTGCTCCATCAAGTACCCAACATGAACTAGTTATTATTTGACGATATTTTACAGGGCTGGCGCATTTATTCATAAACAATGCTTGAGATGACCCAAGGGACGTATGAGTAGCTGGACCCAGCTAGAACATATGTCGAAATACTGAGTATAATGCTCGAACGATAAACGCCTAAATATTGGTTGTTTTGTTTAAGGTCCCTTCAAGTGATTTCACTAACACCAAGACGCCATCGGTTACCTGTAGATGACTGCAAAATTAGATCATAACATGGAACGTAAGGTCTTTGAATCAATCTTCAAAAAGTTTCATAACATTTCAAATCTTTCTTTTAATTTTGTCTTTGTTTATATACATGCATGGATTTTGAAAACAAGTTAGAAAAACAAGAAATATTTAATTCTTTATACCAAGAATAATTACATTATTTTCGCGCACACTCACCAACTCACACACAAGCGCGTAAGAATATCTTTGTCAAGTTTGTTGCAATGTGGGGAGTAAAAAAAGGGGTATTATATTGCACATGATACACAAAAATTTCGATGACGTATCACATTTAAGCTTACATAAAGTGCACATGGTCACGTAAGAATGTGCACTAATTCATCGAGGTGTAAGAATTTCCTTTGTAGTAGAAAATTTGAGGTCATAATCATCAAATTGAGCGTTCTCTTCAGTCTTTTCACGATCTCCCAGAAAGCAATCTTGTCTTTCTTCTATCGATGCACATTTATATGCATATTATAAATTCTAATTCAAGACGTGAATTGGGTCGAGAAAAACTAACAAATAAGCATAACCAAACACCACGAAACATAGATTTTACGATGCAGTAAGGTGAAGATGCTTTGTTTAATATCTTTGTAATTTTACTCTTCTCCTTTAGAGCTCATAATAAGCAATGTTTTGATGCTATCTATGACTTTTATCCGTGGTCTTTATCAAGCAATTCTTCAAGCTCGCTAAAAAGGATATTCTCCTCAGTGACTTTAAAAGGATATAACTAGTAAAAAAAAGTGTTGTTGTTTACATAACTTTTTTTGCTTACACATTCATTTCTTATTTTCTATCAGCGTGCCCTGACTGTCACGTGTTTTTATTTCTTACACGTTTAAGAAAACTATCGGAACTTTTTTTTTAGCTCATGTTTTATTTATCTAGTTAAACAAAAGACACATTATCACAGTTGAGACGTCTGATACCAAACCAAAATGAATGCGTGCCTGATTTATGATGTTACTGACTTATTTCAACAGGTTTACTTCATCAACGGATAATTAGCAGCAATAATAAACTTAATTTGTGTTTCATAAGAAATGACTTTTTTGAAATGTTCTATTTCTAGTATTTTTATGTTTTGTATTTAAACTTCATGAGTTGAAATGGATGCACTATATCTTGGAACATTATTCTTTAGTATATACATGTGTTTAATAAAATCTTAAGCAATGCAAAATTAATGAAAAGGTTCAAATTAAGAAGAGCTTTTAAAAATATCCATTGATACTACTTATTTTAAGCTTGCAAAATAAGACTTAAAAAAATATAACGATATATATTTATTGCTTTACTAATTTAGCACGGTCTTTTTCATGCACTGCTATGACTAAATGTCCATTCCTTGACTGTTTAAAATTAAAAAAATATATGAAAAACAACTTCATTAAAAATGCTTCCTTTAGAGTCAAATAAAAATTGGATAATTTAGGCGATGCCGTTGAAGCTATTGAATATAATCGTTGTATTTCTTTAAATCAAAGTAAGTTTATAAATGTACCTTGTTAACAAAATCCATAGAACAAAATTGATTTGAATCATCATGTTTTGCTTCACAGGTATCTTCTTTATATTCTGTCTTAAATCCATCTCTGTACTGTTGGTCCATTTGTTTTAATTGATTACGGATAGCCTGCAGTTGCTTGCTTGCCTGAAACATCGAAGACATGATATTTTTTTTTATAATTAAGTCCCAAGTAAATGCACAAAATTAATTCCCTGTTGTTGCGGATTTTCAATGATTCTGTACTGCGACAGCAGTGTACAAGACACTAATGGTTGCAGGGGATGTCAATTTTTTCTTTAAATATGCAGTCAAACGAGTCAGCAAATTTGTGGAAACTCTTCAGCAAAAAAATAAATATGTGAAGGTAAAATTGTGTAAGACTGACATTTGTCTCCGCCCATCGGTTTCATAATTATTGTAAATGCGTACTTTAAAAGAAAGCCTATAATTGTCGCATCTTAAACCTCTGCTAAAATTTACGATAACTTTTATTGTGATCTGATCCTTCGTTCGTCATTATCATGAATTCAATGATAACTATTGACGAGTATTTTCACCTTTGCTCAGAGCTGATGAGTTCTCTACAAAGTATAAAGAATGTATCTGTATGGAAAAAATAATTTTTTTAAAAATAAAAAATTGTTTTCTTGGTACTTAATATTCATACTGTGCAAATGTCATGATTATTAATACTTTATTTAATAAATTTGCTGTAATGACTTTGGAAATTGAATTCCAGTGACCTTTTCTGATCAAGTCCAGTCCTTGGATCATGAAACATCTTTTAAGATGAATTCAAAATTTTTATGTTTGTATTTTAATGTTTGCAGAAGTCAAGCTTTCCAAACTTAAAATATTTTTTTTCGATATTGTTTCACATAAAGATTTTTATCTGTATATTTAGAGATAAATGCAACAATTAATTTTTATTCTAAGGGAAAAAAAATAATTTAATTTTTGTTGTAACGCGTCAATTAATTGGATAAAAAAAATCAATGCACTTGACGTTACGTTTCAAATATGAACAATTTGAAAGCGTTTTAAGGGAGAAATTGTCTTGCTTATATGCTATATGATTGAATATTAAATTATAAGGAATGAATGAAATAAAACCAAAATAAACTGCTTTAACCTGGGTTGGAGCAATTTACGCTTTTTAGCTCTACTGGTCAGAGACCAGAAGAGCTTATGCGATAGTAATGCGTCCGTCGTCCGTCCGTCCGTCTGTCTGTCTGTAAAGAATTTTTCAAAATGCTACCTCTCCTACAATTTTGGTCCGATTTCAATATAACTTGGCACACAAGTAGACTACACTAAGATACATAATTTTATGCATCGGTTTTTGATTTCAATGAACGATGAACGGTGTTGCCGTGGTTACTAAAAATAGAAATTTCTTTGAAATTCTTTCAAAATGCTACTCCTCCTACAGTTTTGGTCTGATTTTAATATAACTTGGCACAAAAGTAGACTACTCTAAGAAACATAATTCTGTGCATCGGTTTTTGATTTTGATGAACAGTGTTGCCGTGGTTACTAAAAATAGAAATTTCTTTGAAATTCTTTCAAAATGCTACTCCTCCTACAGATTTGGTCCGATTTTAATATAACTTGGCACAAAAGTAGACTACTCTAAGAAACATAATTCTGTGCATCGGTTTTTGATTTTGATGAACAGTGTTGCCGTGGTTACTAAAAATAGAAATTTCTTTGAAATTCTTTCAAAATGCTACTCCTCCTACAGTTTTGGTCTGATTTCAATATAACTTGGCACACAAGTAGACTACACTAAGATACATAATTCTGTGTATCGGTTTTTGATTTCGATGAACGGTGTTGCCGTGGTTACTAAAAATAGAAATTTCTGTGAAATTCTTTCAAAATGCTACTCCTCCTACAGTTTTGGTCTGATTTTGATATAACTTGGCAAACAAGTAGACTACACTAAGATACATAATTCTGTGCATCGGTTTTTGATTTCAATGAACAATGTTGCCCATGGTTACTAAAAATAGAAATTTCTGTGAAATTCTTTCAAAATGCTATTCCTCCTGCAGTTTTGGTCTGATTTCAGTATAACTTGGCACACAAGTAGACTATACTAAGATACATAATTCTGTGCATTGGTTTTTATTTTGATGAGTGGCAAGGATAATTTTTCTATTTATTGCTGATTTAAAGTCTCAAGTCCCAACTGCTACTTTTCTCTTCCTTTGTTTTAAGTATAAACCAGTAGAGCTACAGTCTCGACAGAGACTTCTGGTTTATGTTTAATGATTCCGGAGCCTGCATAACTGTACAAGGATGCTTTGACATTTGAATTTATTTTTCCGAGGAGAAATGACCCGAAAACGGTAACATTATGATAATGAAAACTATTTTCATAGAAAATTATTCCTTATTAATTATATTTTCGAAATCGAAATTTAAGTGGATTGGAGTTAATATCTTATTGAAAGTTCAGTTTATATTACATGTATTTATATTTTAAGAAAAACATGCACATTTTCATATCTATAATATACACAGCAAGCTTTAATAAAATGACTGAGTTCTCTTTAAACACTTCTGTTTTTGAAATTTGATACATCGAAATAATGTTATATAAGTTGTGAGAATTGACCTTATATTCAAAAACTAAGACATTGTGACCTAGCACAGCTTGTCCGTCAATTTTCGACGTCAGTAACTATACTGAATTTACCAAAAAGATGTTGATATTTTCCATTTTCTAGAGTACATCCAGCTGGTGTCAGGTCACCCGCGTACTAATAAAGATTGAAAACATTACGGGTCAGAGAACAAAATGATTTTGCTATCTTTTAGTACCTGTTAAAAAAATCACTAAGCCGTATGAACCAAGGTCTCGTGTTAGGTGCTGGCACGACAAAATTTTTCTCAGTGCAAAAAGGCCGTACATGCCGAGGACAGATTTACATTTGCAGCCAATTATCAGCTCCATGAAGTAATAGATTTTTTTCATATTTCGCCTCTCGAGTTTGACCATGTAGTTCGACCCACTGATGCAAAAATTACCAAACTATAACCTTGGTCATACTTTTTGAGCAGTTGGTGCAAGGTCATTCATAATTTACATATGTATTTATTGTGACAAAACCTTTCTTTGGGTATAAATGTTAATTTGACCTTGACCTAAAAGAGTTTCATCCAATTAAAAAAAGAACCTTGGTCATCTTTTAAAAAAGCCGTCCTTTGGATATCAATTATTTGACATTGATCCTTCTTTGAGAAACGACTTTTTTTTTTATTTCTTGACCTTTTATACGGGGGCAATAGTATTTAACAAATACGATTTGTTTCTATAGATATTGGATCTATAAAGTGATACCAACTGCCAGTATTTAAAACCAAGCAGAAAATAGATTAAAATTATTTAAATTATGAACCCCATACTTTTGATGGGTCTGTACATATGTAACAGATCAAACTTCCATACCAAACATTATATAACGGAATTCTTCTGAACCGTAGAATCACAGTTAGTCGTATTAGTATGCAAGAATCCCTACTATATCGCAATATCTAATAGTGACCCTTGAGTTAAAGCCGGATACATCAAAAATCAAAGTTCTACTATGAAAACAGGTACATGTAAGAAAAGATATTTGCCAAAAATTCAATGACTCCGTTTAAAGTCAGAATTTCCATTTTTGGTTATCATGTCGACTTGGGCAAATTATTATGGATCATATTTTGACATCAAATCTTTATCAAGTAGGGGGATTCCAGTTTTATGCCCCCTGGGGTTTGGAAAGGATTAAATCGAGGTTAATTTTTGTACACAAAAAGAAGGAAAATCGTTATAAAATTCTTTTTCCTTGTCATTTAAGATTTTTAGGCCCTGACAGTATAATTATGTATAGCATCCCATGCACTTAGGATACCAGTAAGTTCATGGTTCACAGGGTAAGGCACATAGAGACACAAAATTATACAGGGGATATTAGTATACTGTATACACTCTGAAAAAATATCCTGATTAACAAAAACAGAGTCGGAATGACTTTTAAAGAAACAAAAAACCAATGAACAGACAGGTGAGCTGGCTGGCCTTCGATCCCTTTTTACAACTTATTAACTGATTGTTACAATATAAATTGTTTTTGTTGATTAATATTCAACCAAGCATTAACGTTTTCTTCCCGGTCTCGACGATCACGTGGCAGCGTTTTGTATAATTTAAGAGCATAAATAAACTTTATATCTTAATCGTTTTTAAAATAGAAATGCACTCAGTAGGGAAAAAATCAAATTTTTATTGGGATCAGGGAATCAAAGGTTGCAACTTTTGCCTCCTATTAACTGCACATAATTAGCCTAATGGAATATATTTAAAATTGAAACTTACACAACAAAAATGACAATTGACAAGCTATGGTATTAAAACAGTCATAAGGCAAATTTATTTGACAGGGGTCTTATTTTTTACACACGAACAACCAAATGTTGGACTCTCTAAGTTAGTATGAATCTAAAAGATGCTACAATCATATATCATGCTGATAGCTCATTTTCTCGTATCTTTTTTTGTCATGAAAAGGAAATTATATCTTTCGTAACCGTTGAATAATTACAAATCAGTAGGTTCAAGTCTCAACATCTAAAAGCAGAATTATAGAATTGGATGAGCATTTTATTCTAAGAGGGAATGGGCAATTTTCGAGTCAGATTAGGTATATACATGTCAGTTAAGAACAAGTTACTTTTTTCAGATGATCAAGGGCATGTTATTTTTCTTATTCATTGATAAAAGTTGGACAAGCCCCCCCTCCCCCCAAAAAACACGCCCAAACCCCATTCCCTATGGGGAGGGGCAGGGGGTTAAGTGTCACTCGCAAAGAACAGATTGATATTTTCTTGCCAGTCGAGGACAGCTTATTTATTTTCAACATTTTCAAGGACAGATTGTTTTTTTTTTTTTTTATTTTATTTTTTTACATATCTCATCTGTAAACCCCTCCCTCCTTCTTTCAGAATCAAATAGTCGTACCCTATGAACTTCCATCTTCATCATTACAAAATAAAATATTGAATTATTTGAATCCTTGTTCACCCTGTTCACATTGAACTGGTAGATTGATATTTTGAGCATTGATATATAATTTTTAATGGGTAGCTATTTATAGCCACCTCAGGCTATTGCTGCTGCTCTGGGCTATGAATTAACAACAGTGTCAATCACGGGGACCCTAGCGGCAATATTCGCAGAGTAAAAATATTGAAAGAAATTATTTCGATGTTTGAAAATAAAATGCACATAGTTGATAAATACTCTCAAATTATTCCAAAGACATTTTGTTGCTGGACAAAAAGCTTAATTCCTGATATTTGCCAATTTTGATACTTCTCATCAATCGCAACTTCTCGGGCCATTCCGACTATAGCGGAAAAACGACCTCGAATGTATATGGTAGACGCCATGACAACCCTCCCTTTTCACGATATTTGAAATAGATGCAAGGAGAACTTTTATCTGTGGAATGTAGAATTTAACTTTATTCAATGTAATGATATTACCTAAAATATACTATAAGAGGGACTTCTAATTCCGTCTATTCTATATTTGAGTAAACATGAAATCAATTGTATAAATTTTTAACATCCGTTGCTGTTAATAGATTCGAGGTTGTTTTTCCGAACTCAAAGGAGTTGCGCTGGAAAAACTGTTTATCTCTACACTCAAAATATGGCCAAAAATCTAAGTTGAAAAGTGCGGAAATTCCCGGATAAAAGAAATCAGAATTTTCTGGTTATATGCACATCTCTACACATTGTGTCCTAAATATCTGTAAAGTTTGACAAAATTTTGTGCAGCGATTTATGAAAAGTTGTGCTGACAAACTATTCATCTCTATATTCAAGATATGGCCAACTTTCTCAGTTGAAAATTGCCAAAATTCCCAGCAAAAAATAAAGGATTCGGAATTTCCAGGTAATATGCATACATGTATCTACACATCGTGTCCTAAATACCGGTATCTGCAAAGTTTGACCAAATTCTGTGCAGCGGTTTGTGAGGAGTTGCGCTGACAAAAAAAAAGGACTGACGGACGAGTCAAAAACATTATACCTCCGGCAACTTGACATTCATCAAGCCTGAAGGACGATAACTAAGCCTCCCTGTTGTCTCGGTGAATAATACTAGCCAGTATTTTACTCCTAGCTCTGACGTAATCGTATTGACTTAAAAAAATATATGGATATGTAACTTGTTTTCATAAACTGTAAAATCACATGGTCTTAAATTCAAAGTTTTTCCAATACCTTGAAAAAAAACAAAAATTAACCCCTACGAAAAATAGTGATTGCACAGTATGATTTAATCATTAATTGATAAAACTGACTGAGCAATTTATGCCATCTTTCTTGTTTACTTTTGGTGAAATCCTGGAAAACGCATGAAATGTTTTCAAACAGTAACTCAATGGCAAGTGTTCGATCCATTGATGTGCTTCGACCCTTTATGACCTCACTGAAAAATTACGTCGAATATTTATGACGTGAGGAGCATGGTGTTAATACGGATAAAATACGCGTTGGTTTTCAAAGTGTTACTAGTAAATGTATTTAAAAATGTACTTATAAGGAAGGAATACAACTTACCCGAGGAAAAATCTTTCAACAGCCCCCCCCCCCACTCCCCCGATAAAAAGAATTATGCAAGCCAAATTTTAGTTTGGGGAGGGGGTTGTGAACTATAAGAATTATATTAAACTATTAGTTGTTCCAAAAGGGCTTGGCAAAGATCTTACTCTCTGTTCATTGACAACAAGTACCTAGTTTACTACAAGGTCCAAATTTAAATTACTGATTACTTTTCAGAACGAATTATAGCAATATGAAAGTTCTCAATCGATTTCCTAGTCTAACGTACATGTAGAAACAATACATATTAATAGTCTTAAAGATGTCACTTGCGGATGAGAACAGCTGTTCAATGAATTTTTTTCCCAATTATTAATCTTGACCAATTAGAGGGCTATAGAATTCAATCATTTCATTATATCTTCTCATTTCAGACTATAGTAATTATACTATCTCGTAGAAAAGAAAAAAGTCTGACATCTATAAAAAAAAAAAACCAATATTGATCAGCAAAACGAAGAAAAACAAAATTTAACATAAAATATTTTTTTAATTATTAAACACTGTGAATGCAAAACGACAACTACCTACAAAAATATTTTTAAAAAAGAGAGATGGAAATGAAGAAAGGTACATTTCAAGTTTATATCACGGGTTTCGGTCGTTGCGATTAACTGATTTCACATTTCATAACCTCTTAAAACAGAATTCTGAAAATAAAGCACCGACAAATACATATATGGATGACGCAGCGTCTTCCTTCAGTCCTCAGCTAGTGAATGATTTTAACAACGTAAATTTCGCGTTGTGTAAGTTTTGGTTATTAAAGTGAATGGAAATAGAAGTGTGTTTATGAAACAAAATGGTCTAAAAATAGACCTAGACATGTATTTAAACATAAGAATTAATATGCAAAGAGTGTTTTGTGTAACATTTTTCTAGATAGTTCCTGACAGTAATTCAAAATTCTGCTCCCTTGTATGAGTATTATTTTTTCATGTTGAATTTATTTAATTTTTTCAGTAATTATAAAATTAATGATTAAATTTTAATCTTATTATCTTTAAAGATAATAAGATTAAATCGATATCGTAAGGAATATTTAGTTCTGGTACAAGAGACTAGGATTCTAGCAGCCTACCGTTCACTGCTGAGGGATGTTTCATAAATTATACTGTGAATAATTTTCTAGTATAGTTTAAACATCTGGAGAAAACGAACAGTATTCAAGATCAAAAGTCCATAAAACAATACAAAATAAGAACAGAGCAAACAGGGACCTCCGAAACATCAGAGGTGGGATCAGGTGTCATGAAGGAATAAGCATCACCTGCCGACAGGTCACACCCGTTGTGCGCTCTTTGTCATGATTGAAAAATAACGGAAAAATCCGTCGTCAATTTAGTATATAAGTAATGGACTTGCAATTAGTATGAAAAACGTCGGTCAGCATTTGACTCGGTGATAAGTTGTATTTGCTGACAAGATCATTGTATCGACCATAGAACTTACGAAATGATGACTTTGATGAAATTCTTGTTTCATCAACTTGATTGTTAATTATTTACCTTGTTTTAGAAACTGTTCATTCGTAAAGCATGCTCTTGCTTATCGAATCAACTGAGATATATATACTCAGTAAGCAGGTGATGAAAGTATATTGCTACTTAAGTAACGGAAATTGACGATAGAAAAGTTAAAGCCATCACGTTTATCATAGCGCTTGGTTGATAGATTACCATTAACGTTTTTTTTTCAAGTAAAATATCCAAATAAGAAATAGATGTGTCAGACCCTGCGGTATCTTTCATCTCAAGTTCGAGAGTATATATCGTATCGACATAAGAATGGAAATTACTACCAGAAGTCTCTGTCGAGACTGAAGCTCTACTGATGTGTAATTATAGCAAAGGAAGAGAAAAGTACTAAAAAGCAGTTGGGAATTGAAACTTTTCAACAGCAATAAAAAGAATAATGATCCTTGATTAAGTCTCTTTATGTTCTTAGTGTAGTCTACATGCATGCCACATTATATTATTATCAGACTAAAACTGTATTTGAAGTAGCATTTTGAAAGAATTTCACAGAAATTTCTATTTTTAGTAACCACGGCACCACCGTTCAACGAAATCAAAAACCGATACACAGAATTATGTATCTTAGTGTAGTCTACTTGTGTGCCAAGTTATATTGAAATCAAACCAAAACTGTAGGAGGAGTAGCATTTTGAAAAATTGTTTACAGACAGACAGACGGACAGACGACGGACGCATTACTATCGCATAAGCTCTTCTGGTCTCTGACCAGTAGAGCTAATAATTGTTCATTGACAATACTGATATACATGTATCCAAATGTCGAGTTGAAGACCACAGCAAAAGTTTTTTTTTCTTTTCACGCATAATATTTTGCACAAATTCTGCTTCATATAAATACAAAAATAGGTCTGCTAAAAACGGAGCGCATTTGGTACCCATTGGAATTCCAATGGATTGTTGGAAGACCTGGTCTCCCGAAAACGACACGAATATTGTTTATCAGAAACTTTAGCATCTTTCTGATGTCAACTTAAGAGTACCGGTACATGTGTGTACAATTAGAATGTTTTTAACAAAATGATTTTGCGAATGAAACTTAAGGCAAGTAAATTTACGAGTTCCAATTTTATTGAAAAAGCAGCTGTCAATGATATCAAAGAGACCGAGCTTTAATTTATCGTGAGGAATGGTTGCGTATAAAGTTGAAAAGTCTAATTAAAAGTTTTCAAACTCTTGATTTTGGTAGAATCTTGTGATTTAAAATTGTCCAAAATTCCTTTTGATTTTTAAATATTCACATCTGATTTACAACTTCCTGAATATATTGTTGCACAGTACTCTAGAACTTTCCCTTTTACTACTGTTAATATCTTAGTGAGGAGTAAAGAAAGAGGCTTAGTTGAACATTTACTGGAACCCGCTATGTATCTTTGTAAGGATTCTTATCAGGTTTCCGAATTCAATATACACGTATCTATGGTAGTTCGAATTCATTTTGGTTCTTTGGGATATTAAAAATATTCAAAACTAACATGATTTTGAAGAATTTCTTCTTTAGAAGGGAACTATGAGACAGTACATGTATAAGTTGGATAATGAACTATGAGTATGAGAGGATATGACATATGAGTATAAGATGATTTCATATCAAACCCAACATTTTAGCATTCTTTTGATCATCTCCCTTTAACAGAGATATGACCATTCATTGCATTTGCTAGTATATCATTGAATATGAAATAGGCAAAAAAAGTTTCAATTTGAAAATGTTTATGTATTACATAAAATGGATCGCTAATAGTAGACGGAAACCATACATATTTTAATTTGATAACTAGAGTCTTTCTCAGGTGGCCAAATTTAAAAAGAGTAAGATTTTTTGTTCCTACACATCATACAGAACAAAGATGAAAACATCCTTGTTCTATATCTTTTATTTTCTGTTACAACTAATAAAAATTTCGTTGATTCAAAATTTTAACATTTTTGAAATTTCTTCAAGTTGAATTTTTTTCTCTAAGTGTTTGAAATGTACACCTGTGCTGTCCTCGATTTTAATTCATAAAAAGTCTTTTTTCATACTACATTAAATTGAAAGAGCAGCTTTAACGAGGATTATACATCGAAGGAACACAATAGTTAAGATTTTAATCTGATCTCAAGGACATCGATCAAGAAAATTATTTGAAATATATGAAATTATTACTTGCTAAATAATGCATTTTTTATTACAATTTTGAAAGTTGAATAACATTACAACTAATAAAATGAATATTTTTAAAAGAACATGGTCATGAGATGCAAGTATTTTTTTTTCCGAAATTTGTTTAATTCGATTAATGGTCCATAGATACAGATTTAAAGTTAATATTATCGGTATAATATCACTATTTTATATATTTTTGTAACATTTCACAGGAAAACATATTAAAAATCTTATTTCATCTAAAAGTTATTTAAACTTTAAATTTTTGGATGAGTTTGATTGACACATCCTTGAACTTTCACAAATGTTAATTTTATTCTTAATACCTAGGAAAAGTGGCAATCTTGTTGTGTATCACTGAAAAATATTAAAACTTTAATCAAGAAAAATAATTATATTCAGAGTAGAAATGTTCGAAAGCAAAAACCCTTTACATGTATCGTCATTCCGCGCTTAGTGTTGTATGCAGAGTTTAGCAAATTGAACACACCCGTGTAACGTACACATTTTTTGTAAACAGGGCACGAGCTTTTTTATTGTTTAGGTTTACGATTCACCGGTTGTGTTCAATTGTTAAAGTTTGCTCACCATAACTGACAATATACATGTACTGTGTATGTTTTGCTCTCGAACATTTCTACTCTGAATTTTCTGGATTATAGTTTTAATATTTTTCATTAATACACAACAAGGTTGCAACCTTTCCAAAGAATTAAGAACAAAATTCAAATTTGTGAAAACGCAGGGATGTGTCAATCAAATTTGAAAAATAAGCTTTTTCTGCAGTTCTGGAAAAAAATTGGTATTCCGGCGATCAACTTCACATTTTTCTTCTTTTTTACCTGCTAAATATACTAGTATTTGTGAAAAAATCACTAATGCTTGAATTCGAGTAGCAACTCGATTAGTTAAGAGAAGGGGGCGTTCTTTGATAACCGACTGCTATTCTTTAATTTTAAGCTACAGATCTAAACATTCCACATAACACAAAAATTTACATTTTTAAAAAAATTTTTGGAGGGTCAGCACACATCAAACAAAGTTCAAATGTCAACTTCACATATCAATCATCAAATCTCAAACTCACAGTAGTTCAAATATCAAATATCTCAAAATTTAAATCTCAAATATATCTCATCCTCAAATATGCATTTTTTAAGTTCACATTTAAAATCACTGTCACGTAGTACTACACTTAACTGTGGTCCACACATCAACACAGTCCAGTTGAGTATAGTACAAGTTTCACACAAATATTGTCAACAGTTTGCTTGATGTGCACAGATGGTCATCAATCCAAGATAGTGCTACGACGATTCCTGAAGCATGTATCCAACCAAGTCCTAATAGAATTGATGCTCCAAATCCTGAAAAAGAGGAGAAAACCCCGAGCACCAGAACGTCTTTGTTTTTATAACAAATAAACATAACACTTTTTAAATATCTGACGTGGAGGGAGGGAGGGTATTTGAGATTTTCTAGACAAAATTACTTAAATTTTTCCAACAACAAATTTCACATGTCTATACCTTTGAACGGTTCAGCAGAAAGGAAGGTGAAGGACAAACCCGAGCCTTTATATATTTCTATGGTCAGGCCGAGCCCGACTCAAACAAAATACTTCTCTCGTAAAATAAAGGCATCTATTTTGTGTATAAGCAAATAGATGCTATTATTTATACAGAGATAAGAATACAACACCAAATGTTAGTTTTTATATTTAATGTAATGTTGAGTATTGGCCGAAGCATAATAATTCATAAACAATTTTGGGATGCCATATCAATTAGGCAAACCCATCAATTCAAAATCAATCTGTGTATACACTAACCTTCCCGGGTTTACCGCAGAGGGTCAGCACATATCAAACAAAGTTCAAATATCAACTTCACATATCAATCATCAAATCTCAAACTCATAGTAGTTCAAATATCAAATATCTCAAAATTTAAATCTCAAATATATCTCATCCTCAAATATGCATTTTTTAAGTTCACATTTAAAATCACTGTCACATAGTACTACACTTAACTGTGGTTCACACATCAACACAGTCCAGTTGAGTATAGTACAAGTTTCACACAAATATTGTCAACAGTTGGCTTGGCAGAAATTTAGAGTTCAAACTAATGATTGTATTTCCTTAAGAGTCACCTTTTTCCTGACAAGATAAACTTCAATAGTTTGTAATAAAACATCCACTTGGTCTTTGGGTATTTTAATGGTCATTTCTACTGTATCCATCACAAAACCCAGATATGTTAACCTTGTGGTAGGCCCTGTGGTTTTTTCATCAGCTTATGGAACCCCAGTGTCAAAGGCTATTGATATAAAGTGAGACATGAGAAGAGCACATTCATAAGTTTCTATTCACCCTTTAAATATAAAATCATCCAGATAATGATCCAAAGTTTTAAGTCAATATTGGTACCCTGTCAACCAATGTTAAAACGTGGCAAAAGTTTTCCAAATTTTACAGCTAATGCCACACCCCATAAGTAAACATTTATCTATATAGTACAATCCATCTAGTGAGAATCAAAGCAAGTCAAAATCTCCTGGGTAAATGGATATCAACCTAAAGGCACTCTTGACGTCAAATTTTCCTAACAACGCCCCCCTTCCCAACCTAGCAATCATGTCTATAACTCCATCAAATGAAGAATACTGTACTGAGGTGAGTTCAGGATCAATAAAATAGTTAACACCACTCAACTCAGGGTAAGAGAGGTGGGATATCATCCTCCACCCCCCATCAGATTTGGGGACATCTACTGGAGATAAATGCAGGTTTGCTATTGGTAAATCAATAAAAGGACCCAAAATTCTATCCAGACTTATTTCTTTGTTGATTTTTTCTTAAAGCTGATCATGATATTCTGTTGCAAATGAAAAATTCTTACAAGAAATATGGATTCTCGGACCTTTATAGCAAATCTTAAAAGCTTTTGTAAATCTTTCCTCTAAATTTCTACAACCTTTTTATCAGGGCAATCTTCCAAATGTTCCTTAAGTCTGCCTACCTTAATTTGGGTTTTTCCTAGTTCCCATATTTGTTTGTGGTCTGAGGGGTCGCGTGTATTGGGGGTTGATGGGTGTTCGAGGACGAAAATTGTTAAGACTCTGAGGCGACCTTAAACTGCTTCTTACATTTGAAGAATATGTTTGTTTAGCTTGACCCATGTAATAATTGCCTACCGCCTAAATTGCTCATCGTCCAACTTCAATCCCATCGAACTACCCCCCCCCCCCCCCCCCCCCCCCCCCCCCCCCCCCGGGAAGCCCCGAGCCTAATGTCATGCAAATACTTCGAGATCTTGAACAGTCTCTGGGTGGGATGCAGAATAAATGCTCGCATAAATGATAAACGCATCCGTTCATTTATCTATTGAGGTTATTTTAACTTTAGTTTGGGAGCTTCCCCTGGTACATGTAATCAGTTCCCCCTTATCATTAAAATAAATTTTCTCCATTGTCTCACTTATTGACGTATTGTCTGGAAGCACTGCAATATCAATGTACATAGAATTGACTATTTTGGTTCTTATGCTACTTGAGACAATGCTTGCTAGAGGTGAATATACTGATTGAACTGAATTTGGTATTTCCAAGGGGGTAGATATACCTGGTATGGTAGGATTGGATTCAGGTGACGAAAGAGCAGCTTCTGCTCTCCTTTTTTTTGGACTTTGAAGGCCTGTGCATGTCAACTTGGGGATCCGAATTTCTTCCTCCACTTGTGGCCACAGTGCCCTCTTCTACAGTTGGGGCCTCACCAGTCGGTTCACCGCTTGTACTAGAACTCGGTGCTTTTTGCTGGCTCTCCTTTTTTGGGTGGCATTTTTTCCGTTGTTGATGAATTACATTATGTAACATGTAACAAAAATTGTAGAATAAGTAAATGCTAAATAATTATAACACAAGTACATGTCACTTGTGCGCGTGTCTGGATATATTCAGTTATAAAGAATTAAAAACAACACCATCCAATTTCCTCTGTAATTTCCAACAAATTTAAGCAATATTCTCCAGGTTTATCTCATCAATACAGTGGATGACTCTGGATTGTGAATTTGCATATGGCAGACGACACGTGCGTTATCTCTCCATCACATACATGAACAGTCATTTCATAATTATCGTTTGCAAATTTTATTTCTTTTTTGCGTCGTCGGCTGTCTCTACGAAAGACGAATAGGGCCACATAAAAAAAATTTTTTTTATCTCGTAATTACGAGAAAAGATCTCGTTATTACGATTTAATTATCTCGTTATTACGAGAAAAGATCTCGTAATAACAAGAAAAGATCTCGTCATTACGAGAAAAGATCTCGTAATTACGAGTTAATTATCTCGTAATTACGAGAAAAGATCTCGTTCTTACGAGTAAATTATCTCGTTATTACGAGAAAAGATCTCGTTATTACGAGTTAATTATCTCGTAATTACGAGAAAAGATCTCGTTATTACGAGTTAATTATATCGTTGTTAACATTTGTTTCTGTTTTGTTTTTGTTTGTTTGCTTGTTTGTTTGTTGTTGTTGTTTGGGGGGGGGGGGGGGTGTACAATGTATGTATTATCGATTTTCAACTCAGTAAATTGTTTACTCGATATATGAGAATAAAACTGGAAAAAATGCAATGAAACGCCATAGATTTTTTTTAATGTGGGTAGCTATATCCGGTGGATATTACTCGTGTAATTTGCTATTACACTTTGTGTTTTTACGCGGCGTGGCGTCATATAAAGACAATACATGTACTTTATTAATTTGTTTAAAAACATGTGAAAAGTAAAATCATATACATTATCAGATAAGATATTACCCTTTCCACTTCGTTTTGTAAACTTGTCTTTAAAAATATATTTTAAAAAATATCTGCTCGAAAATGACTCTGTTTATCTGTTGTGCAAGGAACATATTCTTCTTGTGTAAAAATATTGGCTTTACGTAGCAAACATTATTTGCAGCTAAAAAAACGACAGTAAAGTTGACAAAAAATCAAAGTTCAACTACACGACTAGGATAAATTATGTGATTAAAACAATCTAATGGGTTGCAAAGGCTCGGGGATAGAAAACACACAACATGTTATATAAATTCATATACCATCGCAAACCATTAGAGATTCTATATTTATTGCTTGGTAATAAAAAAAAGGGTATCAAAAATGACATTCCATACAAGTGCAGATTCGATGGAGTTACTGTAAATGCATTGAAGAATTAATAAACAGCATCTGCTTTGCTCCTTCTTCTGATATATTTCGTTAACTAATTTTATGAATTCCGTAGGTTCATCCATTTTACATTAAGAGAGGGTAGAACAATGAAACGCACCATTTTTTATAGATCTTTTCTCGAAATAACGAGATAATTAACTCGTAATAACGAGATCTCTTCTCATAATAACGAGATCTCTTCTCGTAATAACGAAATAATTAACTCGTATTAACATGATCTTTTCTCGTTATAAGGAGATAATTAACTCGTAATTTCGAGATAATTAACTAGATAATTAACTCGTAATAATGAGATCTCTTCTCGTAATAACGAGATCTCTTCTCGTAATAACGAAATAATTAACTCGTATTAACATGATCTTTTCTCGTAATAACGAGATAATTAACTCGTAATAACGAGATCTTTTCTCGTTATTACGAGATAATTTACTCGTAATAACGAGATCCTTTCTGCCTTTCTGCTTTTTCGTTATTACGAGATCTTTTCTCGTAATAACGAGATAATTAACTCGTAATAACGAGATCTTTTCTCGTTATTACGAGATATTTTCTCGTTATAACGAGATAATTAACTCGTAATAACGAGATCTTTTCTCGTTATTACGAGATAAAAATATTTTTTTTATGTGGCCCCATTCGTCTTTCGTAGAGACAGCCGACGACGCAAAAAAGAAATAAAATTTGCAAACGATAATTATGAAATGACTGTTTATGTATGTGATGGAGAGATAACGCACGTGTCGTCTGCCATATGCAAATTCACAATCCAGAGTCATCCACTGTATTGATGAGATAAACCTGGAGAATATTGCTTAAATTTGTTGGAAATTAAAAATTAATAAAGAAAATTAAGAATTATTTGAGATTTACTAGGAAAAATTACTTAAATTTTTCAAATAACAAGTTTCACATGTCTATACCTTTGAACGGTTCAACAGAAAGGAAGGTGAAGGACAAACCCGAGCCTTTATATACTTCTATAGTCAGGCCGAGCCCGACTCAAACAAAATACTTCTCTCGTAAAATAAAGGCATCTATTTTCTGTATAAGCAAATAGATGCTATTACTGTAAATATAAGTACAAATTAAGGAGTTTGTGTCCCCCGCTTATCTGGAGCATGCACGGATATTGGGGGGAGGGGAGGGCGGTCGAGGAGGCTCTTTAAGAAGGACGGGCGGGGCAATATCGAGTTGTGGTATATACATTAGAAACTCCGAGGCTTCTTGAGATCTCGCACGGAAATAAAAGTTTTAAAACATAGTGTACACACAGAATGTAAGAATTTACGAACTTTTGTTGGCATTTACGAATACAGGGTCTTCTTTTCGACGAAAAGACTTTGTGTTATAAAATTTCTTTGCAACAAAAGTATTCAAACAGACAAAAGTTTCTTTTAAATTTTATGACTTAGACCTTTAGATCTCAAAATAAATAGGTGTGTTTCATAGGTTATTTTGGAGTTATTGTGTGGAATTTCGTTGCAAAAGCTCATAGACTCCAATATCGCATGGAAACAAAAGTGTTTCAGACAGAAAAACAGACAGACTAACCGAAATTAACATCCCCCACTTTCAGCGGGGGAGAAGGAAAACAATCAAGCATACAATGCATCATATAATTTTTCTACTTGATACTGTACGTTCTTCTTTGGAGTCTTTCTTGTGTACGTGGAAATACTTCAAAATTCTAAATATATTTGTTTTTTATCAATTGATTTTTTTATGCAACTTGTTAATATTGTGTATTACGTATAGGTAGGGATAATCCGACAACGACGTTTCGGACTGGATGCGGTTTTAATGGTATATGTGTATTTATTTCATTATAACATTTCCAAGGGGGAATAATATAATACAGTGGAAATATGCAAATTGGAAAAATATCATTAATTGATTCAATTATTTCATCATATTCAGTCTAATGCTTAGATTTGTATATACAGTGTATTATTAAATGTCTTTCCTTACAAGTGGCAAAAGTGTTAGAGCGTCTACTCTCACTTTGGGACGTGGGATTCAGCCCCTCGGATAAGATCGTATAAACCGAGTCCCGTGCCGCAGTACTGTGTAGGCGTTGGCAGGAAAAAGATCCCTCACTGCTCATCGGCGGTAAGTGCCAATTACATGTATAGGGCAGAATTTGTAGCACTTCACCGGCAAATAGTGGCATCTCCATAGGAGTGAAACACCTCTCAAGATGGACGTTAAACAATCAATCAGTCTTCCCTCGCCAATGTTTTCCCATCCTCTATCTCTGAGCTCTCTCTCTCTCGCTCTCTCAGTACACACAGGCACTTGAAACATCCATTTATTGCTCATAAATTCAAACATTAGTTAAGATAAGATCTTTATACAATTTTATGTCACGATTTCCCATTCGAATTAAAGTCTTCGGTTGTTTGCCTTCAAATTTTGCATTGCCCACAAATTTACAATTTGAACATCTGAGTAAATGGAAAAAACGTTTAGATAAGACATACATTTATGTAATGTTAACGGGACCTTGTCAACACTTTTTACTTAAATATTATAATAATAAGCAGACTTTACTAGAACCGAACATCATAAAGTATTACTGGGTCAAAAGTTTTATCTGTTCTTTGTTATGGGGATTAAAACATTGAGCCTATAAAGATAGCAGGTGTATAATGTGCATTAAGGAGATTTGTCCGTGAAGATTTAATATCCTGATACAGAAGTGATATTATTTCCATTTCAAATGATAACAGAGATATTGACATGACACAGGTATTTTATAACTATATTTTTTCATTTTTAAATAATGTTTTAATAAAAAAAGACCACATGAAATCTTTGAAGGTAAATGTTGACAAAGAAATGCATTGATATCCACATTTTTTCTCACAGCAAAATGTGACATTTTTAAGAGTTCGGTTTTGAAATATTATACTTTCAACAGGAAGAAAATAATCTATATGCTTTGAACGAGGGGTGATTTGAAATTTCACAAACTTATTAAATAATTTCCAAGAAAGAATATTTCGGTTATTTTTGAAAATTAGTCATCTCCAATTTGATGTTCATCATTTTGCACATGCGCGATTCATGTCACCCAGCCGGTCACGTGACACGGGTCACTTCCGAGTCTCTTTAAAAAATCATATCAGAAATGTTTAAAAACAAAAGTAAAAGATATTTTAAATATCCAATAATTTTTGGAGGGTAATCGTGTTCAGGAATTCAGATTTGTAAATACAATCTTGTAAGCTTGTAAATACAAACTTGTAATCATATCAGTTTCATAGTATATATATGTAAGTAGGTTATTCAGACATCCAAGCATGTAGTTCTGAAAATACGACTGTATTGACTTTAAGTTCAAATAATGAATGTGTACACGTATGTTTGATGTTGTAAACTTTGTTTTCCGGAATTTATATTTCCGCGCTCTGAATAAAACACAATGACAATTCACAACTCTACAAATGTAAAGTCTACCTTTAAGCACAAGCTTGCCTTACTACCAAATTTATATATTTATCAACTAGTATCAGATGCAGTTTATGTGTAAAAATCTGAGATTGGAAAACACTTGGCCAAAGAGAAAAGTATCTCAAAAATGATGAAATTCTACCAGAATTAAGGAAATTAGGCGAAATGTCCTATTTCTGCACCCTCTTGTGGCTTCCATGTAAGCATTGAATTCGTATCGGTGCTGGTTTTAAAGCGAGCATAATTTTAAATTCTTAATTACAAACTATCACAACTTAACCAGTGTTCTGATTTGACATCAAATGAGGGGGGGGGAGGGGGCAGATACATGTATTGCCGTACCCTAAATGTATCTTGTCATTTGTTTGTTCATTTTGGGTCCACCCTACCCCCGAAGGTCATGATTTGGACAAATTTGAATCTACACTACCTGACAATGATTCCACACGAGATTCATTTTTTCCTGACGCATTGGTTCTTGAGAAGATTTTTCAATGATGACATCAGTTTTTCGCTATTTCGTATTATCTCCACTTTGAGAGGGTATGACCCTTCATTTGAACAAATTTAATCCCCTTCTCTCAAGGATACTTTATGGAAAGTTTGGTTGAAATTAGCCCAGTGTTGTTGATTGATTAATTGTATGTTGTTTAACGTTCTTCTCGAGGATTTTTCACTCACATGCAGAGGCCACCACTTGCCGATGGAGAGCTACAAATTTTGTCATATGCTCGGCATTTACTGCTATTGAGCAGTGAGGGATCCTTTTCGTGCCAGCAGTTACTGCGAACCGGGGCCTCGGTTTTTATGGTCTCATCCAAAGAGCCGGTCTCCACGCCCCACAGTGGGATTCGAACCCAAAATGTAAGGATTAAAATGTGAAGACTTTCAACAACGACGACAGACAACAGATAGATTTCGATCGGTAAAACTCACTTGAGCCTTCAGCCCAGGTGAGCTAATAAGAGACAAGGTTAAAAAAAAATGAAAATTACACGGGTTGCTTCTTGTTTAAAGAAACTCTGAAAAAAAGTGTGTAAGGGTGTATCTGTATGTTTGCTTTAGAAAACAAGAGGCCCACGGGCCTTATATGTCAACTGAGTATCATGTAAACAACTTTTCAACAATTGAATTTGGTTTGTGATTTAAGCCAGTTCATTAAATTCACAATTTTAAAAGAGGTACCATTGCTTATCACGATTATACACTTAGCATGCTTACTCTACTTACTTACATGTAATACCAAGAGATAAATCAGAGTAACAAAGAGAAAATGCATTTCCACTTTATAACCAGTTGTGCATCCAACCCCACAGGAATTACTGACACTGGGGCCACATATTTCAAAATTTTAGAAATTTTATCATAAATTTTATTTCTTCATATATGGTTTATTAATACCAAAGAGCAGATTTCAAAGCATTAATTTATTTTCAGACTATGTAATCCCCCCCCCCGGCGATACCCCTGACCCAGGGGGCGTGTAATTAAACATTTTGCTAGATGCGCCTTTATTCATCAAAAAAATATACTAAGATCATTGGCATAATACCCAGGAGCAGAGGAGAAGATTTTTAATAATTAAGGCATTTTTCACTATATAATTAATAGAGCCCCGCTTTAACACCAGAACCCCTGAACCAGGGGCAATGAAATTCACAATTTTTGAAGAGGCACTCCTGGTCATCATAACTATGTACTTAGTGAATTTGTTTAATACAAACATAAGCAGAAGAGAAGATTTTCAAAGAATTAATGTATTTTTACTGTTTTATCAATAGAGCCCCGCCCAAACATTGAGAACTCCTGACTCAGGGGCCATGAAATTCACAATTTTCGAAGAGGCACTCTTGGTCATCATACCTATATTCTTGGTTCTTTTGTTTAATACCTAGGAGAAGAGGAGAAGATTTTCAAAGAAATAATGCACTTTTGCTATATGATCTACATACATGTAGCCCCACCCTAACACCAGAACTCCTGACCCAGGGGTCATGAATTTCACAATTTTGGCAGAGGACTCAATGCCAATAATTACAATCATGCTAACAGTTTGACTGTTTGATGTCCATGAGTAAAGACTTTTAAAAATAACATTAGTTTTAGTTGTTTTGGCCCCACCCCTCGGGTCCCAGGGGGGCAGGGACCATGAAATTAACAATTTTTGTTCCCCTTTACCCTTAAATGATGTATACTAAATTTGGTTGAAATTGGTTCAGTGGTTCTAGAGAAGAAGCTAAAAATGTTCAAAAGTTGACGAACGACGTACGACGGACGAAAACGGATAGCAATAGTTTACCAAGGTGACAGAAAAAGTTGTCAAGACACAGTTAGACTGAAATAATCGCACCTTTCACAGAGTTATTAGAAGTTAAGCATGAAAGATGATCAGAAACTTTGATCATCGACAGGGAACAGGAATACAAGTATTTCTGCATTTACCTGGAAAACTTCAAGTTTATGCTCTCTCGAATTATCAAAAAGAATAACTGTTATATACATGTACGTGATCACTTCTTAGTATTTACTTATACATAGTTATATTTACTTATATAGGTAATAAATTGAATGGATATTTTTTAAGCTAACTGTACCGAATTGATTTGACGATTAAGTGAAAAGGGGTCAGTTTAAATTTTAATAATTCTTAAAATAAATCTAGCTTTTTGCATGATTGTGTCATCTCGCATATAAAAACTTCACCTTTTAATTACGATTTGAAGGTCATAAACCATTATTTACTCGTCAATTATTTTGGTCCTTGTCAATATCCTGACTTATTTCTCTTTCAAGTCCCAAAGTTCTTTGATCTTCAGCAAAGAACCATTTGATTCTCATTTAATTATCTCTCGAACATTAGCATCCTAGCAAGATGCAATATCTGTCGTTAATTTTGTTATAATATGTATATATATTCTAAATGACGAAACAATGCCACAGCATTTTATATATATAAAGGGCATGACATATTTGAACTCTTGATCTTTTTATACCTAAAGCCATATACATAAAAAACATGACCTTGAACCGAAACATTGTACTTCAACATGGATGTTATAATTAATATTACCTAATATAAATTTATAATAGCTTTTAAATTGATAATAAGGGGGCATTAATCAAATGGTAATAGTATCTTAACTGGCTTTCAAATTACATATTTCGTCACCAAAACTTAGTTCATGTAATTTTTAATTTTCATTAACACTGCTTTTCACAAAAATCTTCCTTAATAATCCATTTTATGTATTTTCCTTTACAAAGTTTGTTAAAAGTTTCTGCATTCAAAATACCATAACACTGACGAAGAGACCAAAATGTTATAATTCATGATTTTCTTTTTATCCAGCAACCGTTGAACACCTTACAAGTGCAATTTATGACTTTGGTCACACTTTTTAAATTAGTCAATAACATCTATTTGATTTGATTTTAAAATCTAAAAAATATTCGAAAGATATCTTTAAATGCGAGATATAAATATTTTTAGTATTGACCTTTAAGAAAAAGGGTCTTGTTTAATTTTAATATTTGAGCTAGTCGCCTGCGTGGCACAGTGGTTAGAGCGTCTACTCTACAGTCACGAAGTAAGGGGTTGATCCTTGCGTCGCGGGTATGAATCCAACTGTGGGACGTAGAGACCGTTCCTTCGGATGAAACTGAATAAACTGAGGTTCCATGTCGCTGTAGGTGCTGGCACAAAAATGATCCCTCTCTGCTCAATGACCGTATGTGCCGAGTATAGGACAAACTTTGAAGCTCTCCACTGGCAAGTGGTAGCGTCTCCATTTGCGTGAAAAATCCTCGAGAGGGACGTTAAACAATATACTTGTACAATCCATCATTGTTAACTATAATACTTTCCCTTGTAATACGAAAGTATGTTTAATGGTGGGTTATGTCATTTTAATATTAAGAAATACATGTACATGTTAAAGTAAAAGGTACATTTGTATACATTTTTGTGAACGTTTTTAGCCTATAGAGAAGATTCTGAAACTCAAGAGTGGGTCCAGCCACTTGAGCAGTTTAAAAGTAGAAAACATTTTTCTTACGAATAAAATTTTGATTCTGAATCACTTTCACATAGTGCATATTGGGTCCCATTAAAGGGAAAAGTGTTTGAAAGTCGATTTTAGAACTGAGACGATTGGTAAAAAGTCTATCTGTATGTCTAGGAGACATCTACACTGGACATTCATGTAGTATATCTATGAATACTAGACAATTTCAAACTCTTATAACATTTAACAACAAACAAGACAGTTGACCACAAATGACCAGGGAAGTACAGACACATTACAAGGACGTAAGGGGAAAATACAAATGGATTATATATGAAGGAAACTATGTGTTTCCCACCTATCCCTATGAGAACAAATATCTGAAGCTGTGTTTTGAATATTTTTACAATTAGTTAACATATTAATATTAGTGTAAGACTGTTGAAACAATAGATTCGCTTAAGAAGATTGGGTTAGATGAAGGTAACCTTTAAATTATGAATTGCCAGAACTGAAAGAAAGTTTATTTCCTAATGTGCATATTATCGAACTATTTAAGTGCTAAGGGACATTAGAAAGGACGACTTTGGAAAAAGAACTGTCCAACATCAAATAGATCCCTTAAAGGTAGTCAACAAGCAATTGAAGGACAGAAGTGATGAATTGAAATTTAGTGTGCAATACCTAGATTTATTAGCTGATAGTAGCGACAGGACTTTACCTGTAGTCCATGAAGTAGCAAAAAGTGTTTGGGAAAGAACCAAATAAACTACCATCTGGTACTACAAGAAGAAGACTACAAGAGCTTACACGATAGTAAGGTGTCCGTCGTTTGTCCGTTTGTCTAGCTGTCGGCCTGTCGGTAAAGAATTTAAACTTTGCAAAATGCTATTATTCTAAGAGTTTTTGTTTGATTTCATATAAATAGCCTACACTTAGGTATATGTACATAATTATATTATTCGGTTATTGATTACGATGAACGATGTTGCCAAGGTAACTAAAAATAGAAAATTTCTTTGAAATATGTTGAAAATGCTATTCCTCTTACAGTTTGTCTGTCACAAAAAGTGCACTCAATTCTTGATTAATTTCTCCATAGCAAAAAGCTATATTTTAAAAATGTCCATACTCGTCTATTAAGTTCTCTCGTACTAGTCTTCTTTCGAGTTGCGGGTTTGAATCCCATTGTGAAGATTTTGGAGACTGGTCCTTCGAATGAGACATAAACCGAGGTCCAGTGTTGGTACGAAAACAATCCCTCATTGCTCAACAGCTTTACATGTAAGTGCCGTGTTTAGGACAAAGTTTGCAGCTTTCCACCGGCAAGTAAAAGGTCTTCATATGGGTCTCTAAAGGGACGTAAAGCATACAAACAAACAAAAATAAAACTGTCATCGCCTGTTTCAACAACAAAACATTCGTTATATCTCTTGTTAAAGTCATGGAAAGAGAAAAAGAGAAAAAAAAAAGACATTTCTGCACCTAGACTTCCATATGTCCCAGTGGACGAAAATCAAAATATAATTTTACACACTAATTTAATAAATGGCGTTGCCTTGGTTACTAAAAATAAAAAAAATCTTTTACAATATTTCACAAGCAACAACACTCTTTAAATAATGAAATACAATAGCTATAGGAATGGAACAACGTTGCTTCCTATAAATAAACTACTAGAGATTTGAGCAATAAACTTATAAATTATTACAGTCCGAATTTCCTCCTGTCAGATTTCTATATGAATTTTAAATTATTTACAATCAAAGTTTACTTTTGTCGCCCTAATTCTAAAGGCATTAATGTGAGATGAATAATCAAATCATTGAGATAGGTTGTCTGGAATAGTTATAACCCACGCAAGTTGTGTGAGGAATAATGTTTTTGACCCGTCAGTTTGTCAGTCAGTCTGTCAGTTCTGTTTTTCTGTAAGCGCAACTCCTTATAAACCGCTGCACAGAATTTCGTCAAACTTTGCAGATATTTAGGACACAATGTGCAGATGTGCATATTACCAGGAGATTCCGTTTTCTTTATTTTTTCCGGGAATTTCCGCACTTTTTAACTTAGATTGTTGGCCATATCTTGAATATAGAGATGAACAGTAAGTCAGCGCAACTCCTCATAAACCGCTGCACAGAATTTCGTCAAACTTTGCAGATATTTAGTACACAATGTGTACATGTGCATATAACCGGGAAATTGCGATTCCTTTATTTTTTCCGGGAATTTCAGCACTTCGAGTTTGATGGGGAGCGTGGGGTATGTGAATACATTACATGTATGTATACATTACCATAATACATGTGTTGCCTTCTGTTCTTGCACATGTTCTTCAAATAATAAATATATTTTTAAATTGAGTTTAGGTTAAAACTTGATAATTTCATCCATTGAAAGCTTTGTTTGATTTAACTTATTGTACATTATAAAATTTCCGTTCTTTCATCTGAAACTTGAGTTAACGTCATCCTTTAGGCACTTTTTAGGTAACCCCTCATATTCACAATTAAAAGAAGACTTGTAAAAAAGAAAAGCCAATTCTTAGTACCAGTGTTTTGTACAAAAAAGTTTCTTTCATCCCCAATGGGCGCAAAGATTGACAATCTAAAGCTTTCTTCTTATACATCTACCAAATTCCGAACTATGAATTGGAAACTGAACAAAGAAGAGACGAGAAGAATGTGTGACAGACGAGTGGATGGACCAGGATTTTATCAATTGAAACTTTCTGTAGAGTTTGCGGTTATTTAAAAACGATATTTTTATTTTAGGTACATGTAGCTCGTCATTATTTTAGACAGCTTGTATCAACGTTTAAGAAAACATATAACTATGTATGACCACGTTATCGTACAATACATCAACATTTTACTCTAATTTATGACAGCATTTATGTTTATCACATATCTTTTACAGGAAAAAACCAGTGTTACGAAATTCTAATTTTACCTATATGTACTTAAGTCTATTTAATAGTAACATAAAACGTGTACAGGGTTAGGATTCCCATTGATCAATATCAGAATTTTTGTATCAAAAACATTAGATAAATCATATTAATGCAGCTTTACTATCTTAAATGTTTATCAACCCGCTTTTTATCGATAAATAGTGAAGAGAATAACAAAAAAAAATCCATTTCTGTTTATTTCATATTATATTAACGATATAAAAAAATAACGGATTCTCCATCAATATTTCTAAATTTAAAAAAGAATAGGTGGAGAATCGAATAACTTCATACACTTAAATGAATGTTAATTAAATCATCGTAATGAACACATTAGTCCTTGTGTTATTTTAAAATTTCAAAGTTATGTTCACTCAAATACATATAGAAATATTTCACTGGTTTTGAAAAATTGGTTAAAGGAAAAAAATGTATGTGCATTTTTAAACTGGAAGAAACTTCCACAAATGTTTTAATATGGATGTGTATTTATTTGTTTGGTAAAAAAATAATTAGTTCGAAATATCGGTCCATTCTTCAGGTGTTTTTCACAAATTGATTTTGACATCCCAGGGAAACGTAAGAACCGGAGCAATTAAAAGTGAAAAATGTCTCAGTCCAAATACTGAACAAGATCTTTCATACTAACAAAACATATAGTCATAGAATCATACTCACAGTTTTATTATCATACTCACGACATTACAAAATCAGAACACATATCGTCAGTTTGAAAAATGTTTCTATTGAAAACGTAAAATAGAATAGATTAAAAAGTACTAGAAGCATTGCACTCTGGATAAAATTTCAGTAAGATTTTTACTTCGGTTCGGATGTATCAAAAATTGACTTGAGAATGCAGTCTCGGCAAATTTACACGCTTTTAAATTTGCGCCACAGTTCTGCCTTTTTCTTGTGCTAAGAAAAATAACAAAATCTTAAAAATCGCCAGATATTAAGGACTTAATTACTTGTACATATGCATTAAATAATCTCAAAGGAAATTAGATAAGTAATGGAAACCACTTTTTTTAATTCCCGAGAACTTTATTCTCGTAATTAAGGTCATACGCAATGTAGTTTGAACTTTATTGGGTTCTTCCCTGGAGCTGAAGAGTTCCACTAAACGAAGGACCTGCGTGTAATATGTTTAATGTCTATATATGGATTTGTACACCTCTTCTAAACCAATTTTGATGGGGAAAAAATCTGGAATTTATGTTCCGTAATTTTTATGCATTTTTCTTTGAATAATGCAAAAATTTCAAAATTTGATATCTTTTCAAAACCCCTGGTAAGGCATGGGGAATTTTTGCTTAAGAACATGTTATGGTATTATCAGTTAAAACTTAGAATATCTTGAAAAATTATCAGCAGGTAAGGTACCTTGCGTATGTCCTTAAGTGAGACAATAAGTTTGCGAAATTTCATTCTTCCGTATTAATGTATTCCTTACGATTAAATAGAGGAATAACTTCCATTCGTGAAAATTATGTCCCGCTAAATAAGAGTCAATGACTATCTTGCGAAAATTAAGTAATCTACAGTATATTTTTGATAGCTGCCTGACAGCATGCCTAAGAAACACAAACAGTTGCGGTAAGGAGCAAATGTGCGCTTAGCTTGACCTATTTGCACTCAAATTGTATCATGTATGTTAATCATTTTGCCTTTTAAAATATTTTACTAGATGCTATCATGAAAATAAATTTTATCTTATTAGATGTTAAAGAGTTTTGTAATAGGTATAATCGTAAAATCTGGTAAATTAATGCGCGTAAATTATAGTGTGACCTGCTTGGACTAAAATATATTTTATTTGGGGATAGCATTTTGAATGTTTTTCACAGAAATTTCTATTTTTAATAACCACGGCAACACCATTCATCGAAATCAGATACACAGAATTATGCATCTTAGTGTAGTCTACTTGTGTGCCACTGTAAGAGAGTAGCATTTTGAATGTTTTTCACAGAAATTTATATTTTTAGTAACCATGGCAACACCGTTAATCGAAATCAAAAACCGATACACAGAATTATGTTTCGTAGTCTAGTCTACTTGTGTGCCAAGTTATATAAAAATCAGACCAAAACTAAAGGTTGGATGTGCTGTGCAATGGCGGAACGGTCAGTTCACTGGACAGTAGCTCTGGTCATCACATCGATGATATGTAGACTAACACCACCTACTCATCGAAATGCTACTACAGATGATTCTGTAACATCCATAGATGACATTTGTAAGTCCAGTTTCAACTATGAACAATTTTTGGACGAATATTTATTGTACAAATTGTACCCGCCAAAAATTCCTTTGTTTGTCAACAACAACGAGAAATCTCCCAGACACGGCTCAGTCGGAAAATATGTCTTAATATTGAGAATTCTTATTTCGGGTGACATAGCGACAAACCCCGGACCAATAAAATTTCCCTGTCTGGTTTGCAGTAAACAAACTCGAAAAAATCAGAAATTAGTGATCTGCACACAATGTAATGTAAGATGCCACATTAAATGTTATACTGGCAGCCAAATTTCTTCATCATCATCCTGGCTATGTCAAAAATGCACAATTTTACCAGATATCATGTCATATAACACCACACGAAGAGCATCAGATGCTGAAACAATAAATATGAATTCGATCGGGATCGAGATACCGGAAACGATACAAAACATAAACAAATGTGAACCCAACGAGGAAAACCAAAATAGCTATCAAGACATCTGGCAGGAGCTTGTTAAAGTCAGGATAACACATCCTTCACAACTGATCTGTGGTTATCTTAATATCAACAGTCTCGCGGGAAAGTATGAGCAGATTCAAGACATTTTACGGCGTAATCTTGTTGATATGCTGTTCCTGGCAGAGACTAAACTTGATGACTCCTATCCTGATGCCCAATTTGTACTTGACAACTACACCTTATGGCGGGCCGATCGAAATAAGCATGGTGGAGGAGTGCTAGCATACCTAAGATCAGATGTAGCTGGAGACCGAAAACCCACCCTTGAATTTAAAGACATAGAGTCAGTGGGCATAGAGGTAACATCAAATGGTAATAAATGGTTCTTTGCAGGAGCTTATAAACCGCCTCAGATGGAAGACACAGTATT
>PRKT01000021.1:1092299-1114737 GCA_003671525.1 Saccostrea glomerata | reverse complement strand
GTGGGGATGGGTGGGGTCCATGCCCATACTAATTTTTTTGGCTTCCTAACACAGGTAATTTTGATTGAGAATTTGCTCCTTAAAAAATCCCCCCCCCCCCCTTGCCACTGAACGTATCTTATATACTTTCTAAAAAATATGCAAAATATACATATTTATGTAGTGTTTTTAATTTGTATTACCGGGTATATTTTTAATTTTGTAAACCGGCATAATTTAACATGTCCATGTATTAACTATACATTACTGATAGGAGACGTACATGTACACTCTATTTTGAATTAAAGTTTTGGACAGACCTCAGGTATATTTTATATGCCAAGTCAGTGTCTTATTTACTTTTTTTAATAAAACATTAATTGATTTGATAAAGAGAACAATAGCTGTGTTTCACCTAGTTCAATCCAAAAATCATCCGTGCTTGACTAGATGCTCAGCACTGGTAATTCTGATGGTTTTAGAGCAGAGCAGAACAAATTCAACGAGGCTCAAAGGAATAATCTAGTGTGTCAAAGAATTAATGTGTTTAGATGAAACAGAGCCGTATAGTTTGAAATCTTATCGCTTCGTCGGCTTCACTAAGTGGCCACTCGTCAAATGTTTATTCAGACCTTGTCTGATATCATACCCTGCTAAAAAAACATGTTAAAATTTTACTATAAATTGGTTATCTTGAAATATTATGGAAAAAAAGACACAAATTCAATAAATTATTACACTCAATATTGTATCCTTTTGAACTATATGCTGCGGTTAAATTAATAAGGATAAAATTAAAAAAAAAAAACTAATTATAAAAGATTTAAACACTTTTTTGAAACAATTTACTGGGAATTTTTTTTCTATTTTTATAAAAATTCTAGGCATATTTTGTTGTGTTGTCAACTGCAAGAATTATGATCAAAGCTTAAGTACACGTGTACAATTTAAAGAAACATATATAACAAAACCTTTATCTTAAAGGGTTTTTTGTCATTCTATATATTAATCTTTTCTTTAAAAAAAAATAAATAATTTATTACAAACTCACATTTAATGTATTGCATTAATTGTTTTAACAGATTTTTAATATTAATCAAAGTGGAATGCAGTCAAAAATAGAGTGAATATGAAGTTTCTTTTAGTTGTCAATCATCACTATCCCACTGAAAAATATATTTTATTCTAAAAAAAATCCAAAGGAGGCATCTTGTTTATATTCCTACATACACCTATTGTTAAGGATTACATGTAGTTAAATACTTTAACAATAACTTAAGTATATGCATTATCTTATTATAAATAATTATTTTTAATTCAGATCTTAAAAAAATTGTATATTAGTTAAACGTTTTATATGTATTATCGATCGGCAGATCATGTCTTGTGTACTCAGTGTCCGGTTCCTGATAAAAGAAAAATGGTATTACTAAAAATACGAGTAACGGTTTCACTAGTTGATACTTCCATCATTTTATGCATATGGCCATAATTTTGTTTTATATATTTATTAGGTTAAAGCGGAGAAAAAATGCACTATTCAGTTTCATAAGAAAGGTTCATTTTTATAACACATGCCTGATATGTACACCAATGAAATTCTTATTCTTAGAAACTCAGTGTTCCAGTGTTGGTGAATGTAATTTCAAAGAGTTGAAGAAAATCTTGAAGTTCTTAAATTATTTCTACATAATGAAAGCAGATAAGACCAGGGTTATATAAATTGACCTCGTGTTTTACAGATAACATATCGACTTTTGACCTTGCTGCAGCTGGCTAAATTATTAAATCCCAAATGACCCACACTGAATCCAAGATAGAGGAAATCTGTGAAATTCAGAGTGCATGTTTATGAAATTAACAATTAAATCAAAGATAGTTTCATAATCAAAGTATCTAACTTTGAAAAAAGGGAAGGAAGATGAGCAATTGCCAATCAATAAAAATAAAAAAAATGTAGAACTGTATTACTCAGTACAAAATTTCTTTTATATAATACATGTGCTAATAATTTAATAAAATATTCTAAATCAGTAAAACATTTTTTAAGGGTTTTTTTTTTTGGAAATACGGATTCTTATTCCTGCTTCCTTAAGATCTGACAATTAAGTGCAGGAGATGTTGTTTTCACATTATTATTAATTTTTTTTTACAAAATAATTCTGTGGAATGTTTCTTTGCATTTAATATGTACAAACCATATTTTAGGCTGAGATTTGTTATTCCTGAACTAAAATAATTAGTTAAGTTTTACAGCGTATATTAAAGTTTCATTTCATTTTTTGTTTTTTTTAAATATATTGAAACTATCCAAATTTTAAGGGGTAAAATTTAAAACTCTAACAAGATCTTAATTCTCTCACTGTTTGAGTTCTGTTCTACAATGTAAATTGCTTCAATCTTCTGACTGCAGAGACATGTTTATCTATAACACGATCAAGTCATCATAGCATCAGCACTGATCTTTACTGTCCATGAAGTCACAGGGGACAGATAGTTGCCAGAGCTGATCGCCTATAGCTAGTGTTCCATGAGCATATATGATTGGCAGTGATTAATAACAATTACAATGTGAGCTGGGGCCAGGAAGACATCAAGTCTTTATCTTTAAAGTAGAGAATGATGCAGGAATTAGGGTTACTAGACAAATCCCTATTATAGAATCAATTCTTCAGTTTTAAGAAATACACAATAGTACTACAATATAATACAAATTTAGATTCAGAATGAAAATAGGTTCGTGTAAATTAAAGAATACATTAATAAAACCCATGAAATATTATATGACACCTACATGCACTATGGAAAAAGAGAAATAAATTTTTAAAAAATGATGACTTATATTATCATACATGTATATAAAATGTTCATTGGAGGAGTATGTAGCTTAAGACCTATATATTATTATAATTTACATTTCCAATTGTCACTTAGTTTTTAAATTAGTGTTACATGCAAGATATAAAGGAGAATGATTTTTTTCAGACATAATTTGCAAATCAGATTTATTACTGTAAACGTGTAACATTTGGCGGTGTATTCTTTTAAGCTTTTTGGCGGAAAGAAACATCCGCTAATATTTAAGTACTACAACACTAAATGTCTTAAACATAAAACATTAAAATGCGCTAAATAAATCATACCTACGCTAACTTATTAAAATATCAACTTCCGCCAAATATAGTACACTCTAAATATAAAACATTTACAGTATTTCATTTAAATAGTATGAGAAAGATAGAAAGTGTCAATTTTGCAATATTCTTAATACAGTATGGAAATGCTTTCATAATTCATGGGCAATTTAAAGTTCAAAATTTTAATTTAAGTTTTGCAATTTTTTTTATATCGATTTTTCCAGACTATTTAATTTTTAGATGATACATCAAAACTTGTTATTATGTACACATTGTTTCGATTATTCTAACTTTGCCTGAAACACATCTTTGATAATATGACATGCCGCTGTACTGAATGTGAGATTTTTCCTACAGAAGATGACACCCAAGAAACTTGTTGAGGCTGTTTTACTTTGACTGATGAAAAAATGCTATGAACCTTTGGAGACCAAGGAATTGGAATCGTCTCTATTATGAGGGAAAGATGTAACCGAGAAAGAAACATGGTTGACCTTCATCACAACTTTGGTTTAATTTCGTGGTAGAAAGGAAAAATACTGTGGGTATTAACCTGTTAACCAAGACATTGTAATATGTGATCACACTGCCATTCGGTGAAAAAGCCCTTTGAGTTGATACATGAACACTGCACATTGCACATGCTTGTTCCGAAGTGGAAAAATTTGTTTGTTCCTGTACCTAGTTTATATTATGCTTTAAGAAAGCCTTAATTCAAAAAGTGCTTTATAAAATGACATCTATGAATATGTACTGCATTTCATATAAAAGAGAGAAATTTTCCCAAATTCTTCATGTACGATAAAAACTAATATGATATCATAAAACACATGAAAATGTTAGAGAGGAACGTTCCTTTAAAGATATTTTTAATTGGGCTTTGAAATATATCAACAGATATTCATTACAAGACAGAGGGACGTTCCTCAAATGCACGGGTTGCAAGCTTCATGAGGTATAATTAATCAACAGAACTACAACCATTTGTGAGAGGAACGTTCCTCAAATGCATGATTTAATATGAATAAGGTATCAACATATACAAATCTGAGAAAGGAACGTTTCTCATACGTGTAAGTATCCTTTGTGAACACTGTTAAATTTTAGTGAGGAACGTTCCTGAAATGCCTAATGAGTTACAATTCATGAGACAAACATTTGTGAGAGGAACGTTCCTCAAATGCCTGATATTTGACAATCCTTGAGATGCCTACAGTAATAATTAAATTCGAGCGAGAAACGTTCCTCAAATGCCTGATGTTTGACCATTCATGAGATGTCTTCAGAAAAATTGAATTTGAGAGAGGAACGTTCCTCAAAAGTCTCTTGTGTTAAGATTCTTAAAGTATTTAAAAATACACGTTGTATGTGCACATGTAAGAGAGGAACGTTCCTCAAATCTCTGGTCATAACAAATGCATCTGAAGTTAAGAGAGAGGAATGTTCCTCAAATGTCTGGTCATAACAAATGCATCTGAAGTTCAGAGAGAGGAACGTTCCTCAAATCTCTGGTCATAACAAATGCATCTGAAGTTAAGAGAGAGGAACGTTCCTCAAATCTCTGGTCATAACAAATGCATCTGAAGTGTAGAAAGAGGAAAGTTCCTCAAAAGTCTGGTCATAACAAATGCATCTGAAGTTCAGAGAGAGGAACGTTCCTCTAATATCTGGTCATAACAAATGCGTCTGAAGTGTAGAAAGAGGAACGTTCCTCAAAAGTCTGGTCATAACAAATGCATCTGAAGTTCAGAGAGAGGAACGTTCCTCAAATCTCTGGTCATAACAAATGCGTCTGAAGTGTAGAAAGAGGAACGTTCCTCAAAAGTCTGATCATAACAAATGCATCTGAAGTGTAGAAAGAGGAACGTTCCTCAAATACTTAAAAAAATCTTCAAAAAGGGAACTTGTGGAGACACATATAAGGATTTTAAGACCAAAATGACTTCAGATTGTAAACGTTGGGTGAAAAAAAGGAATTTTGATTTTCCCTTTTTGTTTTGGATTGTGTTAAAGTTAATACCAAGGAAATAAATATATAAGATTAAATCAGAAGTGAATTGCTAAAAATGAATCAACATGAGTATTTTATATAAGAGTCTTATTTTCTCGGTCAGAATAATGCGTTCATTATTTCTGTAGTGTGCGCGTGTATTGTTTTTTTCAGTTTATTACTGTGCAATATAGTTTTTCAAGTGATGTTTAAAACGCTACAAATAATTTACTTATTTATAAATTTTAGTCCATTCCCACGTTATTCAAGAAAAGAAGAAAAAAACAAGTCACCAGCACAATAAATGTTCACATATGGTGACTATAGTTGGACGAGTTTTGTGGAATTCTTACAGAACAACAACTTTCTGATTAGATGTTATATATCAAGTTTTTTACACACAATTACATTCTACACAGCATTTTCAATTTCACGTTAACAAATTGCTTTTAATAAATCCTTGTGCTTTCTTATAATAGTTTCTTCTACGTTAATGAATAAGAACGTCCAATATATGTTTAAATTTTCCTCTGTTTACGCTGAACTTAGCAACAGAGTTAACATAACGCTCAGAATATTGACGGACAGATTAAATAAAGTCTACGAAAAAATCAAACATAAAAACAAAGAAAAAAAAAGAGAATATACGAATAAAGTACACCAAATTCCTTTCTCCAGTTTAAATATTTGAACACAATTAAGGACCAAAAGAATAGAAATTGAAATAAAATTTTAATTAAAAAAACCCATAGATTTATGCAAAATTCTACTATAAAAATTCATCTAAAGTGGATTCAAAGATTGATAGTCTTGTTATTTTTAGGAACTAGATGATCTTTTCAATAAACATTTTGGGTTGGAATCAGCTACCAATTCACACACAGATTTTGAGGAAAATCGTTCAACAAGCGATCATGATGAAACACCCTTTGATCCCAATAGATTAGACAGAATACGCAATTTTTTTCTCTCTCAATCAGAAAATGAATCTTCTGACTGTGAAAGAGAGAGTTAAAATGAAAATGACACGCCTTCAGAACTGAATGACATTGAACGAAGTTGTAAATGTGGTCAGCGTTGCTTTTCAAAGTTTGAGAATGCCGTATTTCTTAATCATATATTTAATGTTAGAGAGATGGAAAAAGATGTTAAAGATTTATATATCATGGGTTCTTTTAGCATTACCGGGTCTTCTGTCACTCGAAAAGGATCAAGATCCCGAAATTCTTACCACTACAGTTTAAGAAATGTGAAAATTTGTAGATCGACTTTCCAGTGTTTGTTTGATGTGGGGAAGAGTCTCTCTCTAGTATCTTGAAACATTATTCTGCAAATGGGGCCGTCCCTAGACGACATGGAAATAAAGGAAGAAAGCCAAAGCATGCTGTCAATTTTGACGATGTACAGAGAGTGGTAAATTTCATTTTGGGTTACGCCGAGGAACACGGCCTCCCTCAGCCCGCCGCCCCAGAGGTCGGGACGATGAGCCTCCCATTTTTCTTCCTTGTAGTTCTACAAAGAAAGCCATTCATGGTCAGTACAATTCGGCATGTGATTCAGATGATATAAGGAAAGTAGAATACCACACTTTTACAAATATATGGAAATCCTGTTGTTCGCATATTAAAATATGCGGTCCTCGTTTTGATGTATGTCATCAATGTGAATTGCTGAGGAAGAGGGTACTTGATGCAAAATCAGAAGAAGAGAAGTTAGAGGCCTTAACAAAATTTCAAAGTCACATCGATACAGCACAGAAAGAAAGAAATCTCTACAAAAACCTGGTTAAGAATCGCTGGAAGAATTGCAAGGTATCAATCGCCAGGAACATCACAACCAACCGTTATCCTCTGACTTCACCAAAGTGCACTATACATTCGATTTTAGCCAGAGTGTAGCTTTGCCTCATCATGCACGTCAAATGGGACTTCTGTATTTTCTTACTTTAAGTACAGGTCCATATAAGAATCAGGCAATCAGCGATAAGTCGAATGTCTCGGATTAAGCCAAATTTTTTTCACAGCAATACATGGAATAGTAGTAATTTAAACACAATATCATTTTTTTCAATTGGCACATATAGGCTGTGATATGTTACTAAAAATAGATTCTGGCGCTCACAAGCCAAGATCTTGGGCAAAAAAGCAGAAGTTCAATGCTTCAAAAACAAAAATTGTTGTTTTCATAAATTAGCAAATTTTTTTTTATCAAAGTAGAAAATTTGTACTTCAGTTATCAGTTGTCATTGACCGTATCCATGGTAACCAGTGTCATGAAATGACACGTATATTTGGTCATTAAAAATTATTGTGATTTTAAAACTATATTAATTAAACCAGCAAACATATTATTTTATTTGTTAAACATAGAAAAATAAAGCAATATGTTGTCTTTATTTTTCCAGTTTAAAAAGTGTGGAAAAATCAATAGGAAATTTTTAATAGAGATTAAAAATGGTTGGAAAATTGGTTAAATTTCTTCATATTTTTAGACAATTTTCTTCAAATTAAAAATGTCATGCATTAAAATTGAGTTTTCTAAAACAAAAGCATCTTAATCAATATACATTTTTTCTAACTGCAGTACATTATTGTTCTATATTATTTAGGTAATTTATTTAATTAACAAAAAAAATGGTAAATCGATCGGGATCGGAATTCAATTAATCATGTACCTATTTGGGTTCCAAATTTTCTCTGTCAATTACCATCAGGGACATGTGTGAGGATGATATGTATTTATTATACCATGCTAAAACCTTTGTCAACTTGTAAAGATTAAGTTGCCATTTCCACGTGTTTGACGTCTTATTCAGATTATGCGAAGGGTTCATTGCTTTGATTTCTTTGTGTTTAATTTTGCATCATAAACATATTTTTAAAAAAAGCTACTATCGTCCATCTTCGCTTCGTCACCAGTCCTGTAGTCAGAGGTTGGTTGATTTAGTTTTGTATAAATTTAAAAATTCTTAGGCTCTAGTTACTGAGAATTTCATCATGTCATCAGCTGTTATGATGAAACTTAGTTGAAACTATTAATTTAAGTCAGAAACAAAATAGTTATCAAAATCGGGCTGTTAATAATCTTTAAGGTTCATAAACCCTCTGCTCACTCATATAAAATGCTTGAACCATAATGATTTTCCAAAAGAAATATATTTTGCAAACAAAATACTGACAATTATAGCATAGCTTGTGGGGCAAAATTGGACAAAAAAGACACTTCAACTTAGCAAATCTATAAAGGAATAATAGACATTTCTGTCATTAAGAGTTATCTCTCTTATCAGAGTATCAATGACCCTTAATGCATTGAATCGTAGGTGTTATTTTCTTTTCAAAATATTGCTAAAAAACCCCCAAATATTTGAGAGGAAATATAGCAATAATATTTTATAATAATAATGTTAAATCTAGTTGTAGATACATAAATAAAAAATCTAGTTGTATCAAATTACACAATTTTTCTAGTAAAGTATGTACTCTATCGTACTCTGTTTAGTACCCTGCAATGAGCATGGATAAGTATGATTGCTTCTCATTGTGCTGCATTATTACCTGCAATCAATTATCTTGTTGACAATAACTGACCTCCTTTACGACTTCATTCAAGAAATAACTGTATGGTCACTAATCAATAGCCCCAAAACTTATAGAACTTTGAGTTCAAAATCTCTCAAAGAGACACAATTTGGTGAGTAATTTTTACATGCGTTCAAAAGAGTTCAAAGTTTAATATTATCACTACACCAAGGTGCAGCTTTTTGTACATGCTGAAAAAATAACACATTTGAGAAAATATGTTGTGACAAAATTTCTATATCAAGCTATTTTGAATAGCTTAATAAAGCTAAATCAAGCTATATAGCTTAATCAAGCTATATAATCAAGCAATTGTGTCGGACTTGTTAATAAGAACTTAGTGAATCCACCTTTTGTCTACATGCAGTTGAACTTCAGTATCTCAACACAGATATATTGGGTTAAATACCATGAATAATATGTTGAAGTGATTTTAAAGTCCACATCACCTTTTGATTACATACTAGTAGGCAATTTTGCTACATATGATCCACTTATATATTTAAAATAAAAAAATTCTGTAAAATTCGATCAAAATGCTACTCTTCCTACAGTTTTGGTCCCATTTTGATATAAGACTTGGTTTAGAAGTAGAATACACTTTGATACATATTTCTGTTTAGTGGGGGAGTACTTTCTACTCTACTGAAATATATGTAACCAAGTTGCATGCTTAGAAAGTTATTCAGCAAATTGTAAAAAGATTTTTTCTTTGTCTATACACTGTATAGTATTTTAAGCCTATACATGACATTGTATATCCTGGTAAAACAAGTAGCTCCCAGATAGAATTGTACGTCTACACTTAAAATTTAAAGATAACACAGTAGAAAAGTAGAGGTACTTTGAGCAATGAGCTCACTAAATGATACTCCCTGCCTCCCATTTGAATATAATGGCAGCTTTGGAAACCCAAAATATATATCAGATTAAAAAGTAAACTAGGAGGTGTACAATGGGATTATGTAATAAAGATTCTGTGAAAGTTTCATCAAATTTCATTCAGTGGTACGAAAGGAGTTGTGGTGAGATGGGTACCCCAAAGCGTAACAGACGGACATACAGACGGGGACGTACCGATTACTGTATACCTTCCCGTTTTTTAAGCGGGGGTATAAAAGAAAAGAAAATTTTCCGGTCATATAAATTTTTATTTGTGAAAGTCAACAGACTCATTATGTACAGAACAAATGTACAATGATTTTCTGTACTGATCCTTATAATGTAAGTATAGACTGAAGTACTTAATTGGTAAAAACGGCTATCATTTCTTTCTAATTTATGTCTTATTGGGACATGTAAATTATCAAATGTTTAAGATGCTACCTATATATACACAAAACAGCAAATGGTCAGGATGAAATACATAACCTTGCAAAATGTTCAAAATACTTCAATTAACTCCACCATTTTAAACATAGGTACAGAGAAAAATTATTCACTTTAACTCTGACAGACAAAATAATGCACATAAAATTAATTGCAAAAACAATCAGCAGAGATGATGCATCTCAAGATGCTTTCTTCTTTTTATGCACCCAAAGTAATGCACAGCGAAATACCAATATTGAATACAATTTGAAACTATAATTGAAGTACATTGCGAATGATCTTTAACAATAAAACAGTTTTATATCTTGATGTTATATATTGTAAAATAATTTGCAAGAGTT
Organism: Saccostrea glomerata; assembly: GCA_003671525.1. NCBI lineage: Eukaryota > Metazoa > Mollusca > Bivalvia > Ostreida > Ostreidae > Saccostrea > Saccostrea glomerata. The sequence goes on along the minus strand of PRKT01000021.1, from coordinate 1,104,377 downwards.
CCTAAATCTGTTATTATAGTCCACCATGGACTAAATAAATCTAGTCTACAACAGTTCAAGGGGACAAATTATTTGTCACCAAAATAATGTACATATAGGTTTATCCCAGTCATTTACGTATAATTCCTCTTTGTAAAACATTAATCAATATACATTGTACTGCACAATTATCGCAATGAAAGAAAACGGGAATATCATTTTTTTTTTTTTTTGAAATTACTTTAATGATTGTAAACAACATTTTTTTAAATTGTAAATTATAGCTCTTTATAGATGTGATTTGTACATCTTATATAACATTCAATTTAGGACTAATGTACCTTACCATAGTCTATCACTAAATACTGACATTTCTTCAACTGCATCATCATTTTTTACCTTTTCTTTTACCTTGACCTCACTTATCAGAAATTTGTGTTAAGCTCAGTTTTAAGAACATATTCAAGATATTTTTATTAAACTGCATATACATATTAATGAAAGCTCTTGCACTGAATGAACAATTCTGACCTTTGACCTTCTCTTATCAAAAACTTCATATATAATAATAGATTTCATGTTACATTACATAATAGTATCTGATATCAATCACTCAATGTTATCAATCACATTTTTTTCGTCAATGGTAGCAAGTGCAGCAAACAAATCATCATCATCAATTTCAGTCTTCAAGAAATGAATTTGTGGATCTTTGCTGGCTAGACGCGAAAAAAATGAGGTGATTTGGGTGGGGTTTAACCACTGATTAACTTTGAAAACATGTTCACCATTTACATCTTTCTTTCTTTTCATATCTTCAGCAACTTCCACAGGTTTGCATTTTTTCCCAGTTGTCTTGCCTTCTTCAAACTTGCGTACAAGGAAATCCTTTACACTTTCAGGAAATCTTGAAATTGTCTTGTTTTCCTTTAAACCCCATCCCATACTATTCACTTGAAAGTCATTGGTACTACTCTCAAATGACACGGTCTTCACTTTGCTTGAAAACACAAGTTCATTACACAGTTTAACCCACTGGTGTTTGATTTTATCAAATGTTGTCACCTTCTGTAGCTGCAGGGAATGCTTGCCAATTAATAAATGATTTTCAAGTCCTTTGAAAGTAGCAAATTTTCTTATGCATCCTTCAACTGTGCAGTGAAATGCTGTAGGGAGGGAATCTAAATGTTCCTCTTCTTTTACGATGCAGTTTGGTGAATTATTTACGGCCTCCTGAATATTAGTTGTTTCAATAAATAACTCTTGATTCTTTGACTTTTGTCGCCCTTCAATTTTTCCAAATAATCTTACGGGTAAACTAAATCCTGATATGATTGTACAACCTGATTCATGGTCTTTTTGTTTACCATAAGCTAACTTGTCCAGTGTTACATTGAAAATGAATTGTCCTTTGCCAATATTGTAGGCTTTTTTCAAAATTATCCCATCTCTTTGGAATCCCACATAGCTGTAATCATTTACACCTTTTAATTTATGTCTTTTCATGGTTTGTTTGGAAGTGTCTATAACACATTCAGCAATTTGACAACCAGCAACACCTTTATAAGAAAAATAAAAGTAGAAAGATTATTACATGGTATTTCACAAGATCAGATCTTTCCAAATTATTTACTGTAGATCACTAAATTTTCGCGACACCTTATTTTCGCGAGATAGTCATTAACTCTTACTAAGCGAGACAAAATTTTCACGAATTGTGGTCATTGCTCTATATAATCCTAAGGAATACTATTATACGCGATAATTAAATTTTCGCGAGCTTACTGTCTCGCGTAATTACGCTAAAATAAAGTTCTCGCGAATAAAAAGTGATTTACAGTAATACAAAAGTTTGCTATATGGAATGTATTTATATAATCAAGGCCAAATTTTGTTGAATTTTGACCTTTTTTATTAGACTTCTTAAATATGGCCCAGAAATGGGAAGCAGATTTTTCTATTAATCAGTTTGACTTGCACTCCTAAAGAAGTGAATAAAATTACCTTTCCCTGAATCTAAAGCTGTTTTCATGTCTGAGGCTGTGACAATGTTGTTTCCGCTTGCCACCCAGGTTTTCATTTTTGTTCGCATGTGCGCTATCTTTGAATCACAAAACGACTTCCCAGCTTGTGCTTCAGAAAAACAGTACTCATTGATATGTATTCCTACAAAATAACACATAATACCGTCAAAAATTACCTTCAAATGACATCATTATGATCTTGAAATTTAGACTTGCAGTCAACTTTTTTGTTGTTAATTGTGTTTAATGAAATTGTGTTGTTTCTTTTCACATATTAATTTCTCTTATTACCTGTTTTTTTGCTGATTTCTGGTAAACATAGCCACAGTAATCCACAATGATAGCATCCTGCATTGTCTGAACGAAGACTTATATTTTGAATATGCGGCAGTTGATCTTTTATTGCATGAATCACATCTTCCAGCAATGATGCTACGCAAAACCAGTCTTGTTTGACACCATCGAACACATGAGTGAAAGTCCTATGCTGCAAATCAGTACTTAGATTTATTAACATACCAATATTCATTTGTTAGGAAGAGTTAATTTTGTACTTATGGTCCTTTTGTTTTTTCAGCCAAATTTTGATTTAAAGTATGTGCTCGCAAAACAAATACAAAAATAATTATTAAAAAAAATACATGGAAATTTTTCAAAGAAACTTGTGATGCACTTACACTAATTGATCCATCTTCTGCCCTATATATGCAGACAATCACGTGCCAATTTCTTCCTCTTTGGCCAAACCAGTCTGTTTGCTTTTCACGATATCTTTTAGGAACAAATTTCATCGCCCAATCCATAACTAATACACATTGATTTTTATCTAGGTTGTCAATTACATCTGTGCGATATCTATCTTGGTTCACTGTCCGAATGATATGGGATTTCCACCTGAGAATTTTCTTCATAGCTTCTGATATGATGGTGGTGTATTCATCTTTGTCTATACCATTATCCATTTTGTTGATAATCTTATGCAATTCAGTACAGACTTCTTTCAAAAGTTCACATCTGTCACACTTTAAGGAATGGATATGGTCACACGGATTTTGAAAATCTTCATTATTACTGTCGCTCAAACTCCAGTTAATACAATGATCTGCACATAGGTCTGATTCTTGGATATGAAGTTTATAGTCTGTTTTTAAGTAGATGCGACTTGAAGTTAAAGCTGTTGTCAGTTCTTTGTGTAATTCAGCAGACATCAGAGAATTATTCTTAAATGTATTCAAAAACGTTTGGAGACTCTGGAAAGCCTCCACTCCATCTGCAGCTGTATTATCCAGCCCATGAAGATTTTTTCTCTTTGAGGCAGCACAGGCTTTTAGAATTTTGAAAAGTGAACTTTTTCCTAAAGGTTTGAATTCATTTTCTTTACAGAAAGCCAAATACATTTGTACAATCTGTGCATGACAAACAGTTCGAATGACATCTGGAATTCTGATTTTTTCCCCAGTATCAAACTCCAGCTCCCTAGTGCCGTAGGAAACAATTTGAGTGAAACAAGGATCAAAAAAGAAGTTGATAGCGTGTTGCATCTTTTCTTCATCCATTTTTTCTCTTGGTCTTCTCTCTCTGTCTTTCATGTCCAGAGCAGTTATTGAAGTTGATGTAAGTCTGGCTTGATCTATTTTGTATTTCGTTATTCCTGGAAGTCGTTGCATAATTTCTTCTTTGGTTAATTTCTTGGACACCACTGATAGGATTTGGTTGCATAGTTGATTGTTTGTTGTTTCTTCATATATTCTCAGGATGGTGTTAATGAGATCATCTTCTGAGGGCTCTTTGGTTGATTCTGTAATTAGCTGCTTCAAGTTTGAAGACTGTCCAGGAGCTATGAGATTGAGAACTGAATCCACAGACTCCTCTGCTTTTCTTTTATAGTAACGTATGGTACTTTCCCCTGCTGATGAAATATCTGTGCGAAGCTGTGCACGCAAAGGGCTTGCCTTTCCACCAGTTACCATTTTCAATACTTCATTTGCATTCTGCAACGTTGTTTCCATTTCATCACTATATGTTGATATTTGTGAGAGAGTTTGGGAATTTGGTACATCTGAATCCTGTAAGAAGAAAAATTAATTGTTAGAATGAAATCTGAAATATTGTACATGTTATGCCAGCAAATTTATAATGATGTTAGATCATTTATTGTATTCCCTGGCTACGAAAGGCAGTGGCGTAGCATGCATCAAATATATGTGTAGGCAATAGAAAATGAAGCCAAAGGTTTCAATGAGGTGCGATGCGCTGAAAGGGGATAGAAGCGAGAGGGGGGTCAGTATATTAAAAAGTTAACTAGTTGGGGGAGGGGAGATTTGAATTTTTTATTACCCGAGAATGTCACTCATAATTAAAGCATACATGTACATATGTATAATTTTGCTATACTTGAGAAGAAGAGTTTTGAACATTTTTCTTATATATCTATATGTAAAGATTTGATTGCTCATCATGGCCCCACCTTACCCCCAGGGGTCATGATATGAGGAAACTAAAATTGAACTCTAACTGATAATGTTTCCATATTTAAAATCACCAATTTAGATTTTTCTAATGTCAAACTTTGATCAGCCATTGTGGTCCTGCCCTTTCCCTTGGGGTCATGATTTGACCAAACTTGAATCTACACTACCTATTAGGATGCTTCCACATGAGTTTCATCTTTCCTGGCCCAGTTGTTCTGGAGAAGAAGATTGTTTAGAGATTTTTACTATATATTCCTATGTAAACATTTGATCGGCCATTGTGGCCCCTCCCTTCTCCCTGGGCTTGTGATTCGAACAAACTTGAATCTACACTACCTGAAGATGTTTCCACATGAGTTTTATTTTTCCTGGCCCAATGGTTCTGCAGAAGATTTTTTAAAGATGCCATTAATTTTTCATTAATTCATAATTATCTCCCCTTGGAAAAGGGCTTGGACCTTCATTTGAACAAACTTAAATACCCTTTACCCAAGGATACTTTGTGGCAAGTTTGGTTGAAATTGGCCCAGGGGTTCTTGAGAAGAAGAAAATGTGTAAAAGTTTACTACTACGACAACAAGAATAACATACAAAGGACTAATTTTGACCAGAAAAGCTCACTTGAGCCATCAGCTCAGATGAGCTAAAAACTGTATGTTTCCAGGAATTTGTAATTGCTGCAGAAATTCACGGGAAATTAAACAGACACAAGACACTTCAATCAGAAAGCTCACTTGAGTGTATTGCTAAGGTGGTCCAACATTACTGGAAATAAAATACAAAATTGTTACTTACATTATCATAATATTGCAGATGACCATGTTCTCTCAGATCATATCCTAGGGACTCTCCAGTAGTACATACAGCATACTGCAAAATAAAATTTAAAAAAAATAAAAGAAGTGAGGAAAGGTTTAAAAAAAAATTTCAAATACAATAAAAAAACAAGAGGCTCATGGGCCACATCCTAAAGAAGTGAGAAAAGGTTTAATTTTTTTTTCCAAATGCAATAAAAAACAAGAAGCCCATGGGACATATCGCTCACCTGAGAAGCTTTGACCATTCTGTTCTTTACTAGATTTCCCCCTTGTAATATATATAGTGACCCCTCCCTACCCCACTGATCATAATTTAGACAATTTGAAATCTACACTACCCCAGGATGCATAAGTTTCAGCTTTTCTGGCCCTGTGGTTCTTGAGAAGAAGATTTTCAAAGATTTTTCCTATATATTTCTATGTAATACTTTGATTCCCCATTGTGGTCCCGCCCTACCCCCAGGGGTCATGATTGGATTAATTTAGAATCTACACTACCTGAGGATACTTTCACATAAGTTTCAGCTTTTCTGGCACAGTGGTTCTTGAGAAGATTTTTAAAGATATTTCCTTTATATTTCTATGTAAAACTTTGATTCCCCATTGTGGCCCCGCCCAACCCCCGGGGGTCATGATTTGTATAATTTAGAATCTACACTACCCCAGGATGCTTCCACATAAATTTCAGCTTTTCTGGCCAAGTGGTTCTTGAGAAGAAGATTTTTAAAGATTTTTCCTATATATTTCAATGTAAAACTTTGATTCCCCATTGTGGCCCCGCCCAATCCCCGGGGGTCATGATTTGAACAATTTAGAATTTACACTACCCTAGGATGCTTCCACATGAGTTTCAGCTTTTCTGGCCCAGTGGTTCTTGAGAAGATTTTTTAATGACCCCACCCTATTTTTGTCTTTTCTTGATTATCTCCCCTTGTGAAGGAACTTGGCCCTTCATTTTAATAATTTAAATTCCCCTTCACCCAAGGATGCTTTGTACTAAGTTTTGTCAAAATTGGCCTAGTGGTTCTTTAGAAGAAGTCAAAAATGTGAAAAGTCTACAGACAGACAGACAAACGGACGGATGGACAACAGACACAATGTGATCGGAAAAGCTCACTTGAGCCTTCGGCTCAGGTGAGCTAAAAAATAAAAAAAAACAAGATGTGTTTGTGAAACACTATGCGCCCGGCGGCAACAAAGTTCAAAAAATCTTTTTTTAGCATATTGATCACAGTCAAGGTCACAAGGTCATTGACCATGGTGTCATTTGAAAGAACTTAATCGGTGGAGTATGCATACTAAATATGAAGTCCCTGTCTACTATGGTTCAAAAGTTCATGGCAAAAAGTGTAAAGAGCTATTTTTAGCATATAGGTCACAGTCAAGCTCACAAGATCATTGACCTTGTCGTCGTTTGAAAGGACTTTATCGTTGGAGTATGCATACCAAATATGAAGTCCCTATCTCCTGTGGTTCAATAGTTATGACAAACAGTGGAAAAAGCTATTTTTAGCATATAGGTCACAGTCAAGCTCACAAGGTCATTGACCATGGTGTCATTTAAAAGAACTTAATCGGTGGAGTATGCATACCAAATATGAAGTCCCTATCTCCTATGGTTCAAAAGTTATGGCAAAAAGTGCAGAAAGCTATTTTTAGCATAAAGGTCACAGTCAAGGTCACAAGATCATTGACCTTGCCGTCGTTTGAAAGGACTTTATCGGTGGAGAATGCATACCAAATATGAAGTCCCTATCTCCTATGGTTCAAAAGTTATGACAAACAGTAGAAAAAGCTATTTTTAGCATATAGGTCACAGTCAAGGTCACAAGGTCATTGACCTTGATGTCATTTGAAAAGAATCTATTAGTGGAGTATGCATACCAAATATGAAGTCTCTATCTCTTATTGTTCAAAAGTTATGGCGAAGGTTAAAGTTGACAACAGACAGAAAGACAAACAGACAAAGAGACAGGACAAAAACAATATACGCCCGGGATCTATCGATCCGGGCGCATAATTATGAAGCATCCATATATATATACATAAATAATCAATGGCGGATTTAAGGGGGGAGGACCCAGCCCCCCCCCCCCCCCCCCCCCCCCCCCCCCCCCCCCCCCCCCCCCCAATTGTCAAAGTTAGCATCAATCAAAGTTTCGTCTGGAAAATGTAAATATGTCTACTTGGTAGACCTCATTTTTACCCTACAAAATCTCTAGAATGCAGGAGCTCCCGGGGGCTTTGCCCCCTGTACCCCCACTAAGGCTTTGCCCTGGACCCACTGGGGGCCTCATGGCGGCCCCCAGACCCCTTGCCTTATTTTCTGAGCCAAGTACACATATTTGGGTTTCGTGTTGACGACAAACCTATGCAATAAAAATATTTGATCGGGGAAAACGAAACACTTGGACTGGATGGAACGCATTCGCATGGTCCCGATACAGTTATTTCCTTGGTGCACCATGGCCTTGGGAACTATGGATATGGAGGAAAAGGGTGCTTGATACATGCCGATAATTGTGCAGGTACTTTATCTCTCTCTCTCTCTCAGTGTTTATAATCGTAATGATTGTGTGTAATAATCAGGCTTTTAATCTAGTGTGTAATAAATGTCGAAATATTACTAAGCGAAAGAAAGCTGTTTTACACTGTTACAGTACATCATCTCGAATGGTGCGTTGTAAGGTTTTTAAACACAAAGAATCTAATACACTGTATATTATTTTGCTGCTGTAACACATTTATTTTTATAAACATTTCCGCCTTTAGAAAATTAAATCTCTAATGTTAATTGTTGGGGCATATGAGAAATCTATGCCTTATACAGAGTCTAGATATGAACGCAACCTATGGGCCTGCATTTATAATTGAAATTAAATGACGAGAATTTTAAGCAGTATACTTGCAGTATTTGTTAATTGTCGTTTGGGTTTGAATCATGTTTAAGTGTATGATTAAAAAAAAAATCTTTTTTTCGTACGTTTCACTTACATAAGATATGAAAAATGCAAACTCTCTACTAAATTATTGTTCCTGTTTTTTCAGGTCAAAACAAGAACAAGTTCCTGATTGCGTACTTTGCATGGCGAGTGATTACTGGTTTGCATCATCAAATTACTTACTTGATGCAGGTAGTTGGACATACACGATGTCTGATTGACGCAGGTTTTGCAAGGGCTAAAAAGTTGTTTCGTCGCACCGACTGTGATAGTTTAAGTGAACTTCAGAGAGTTTTTGATAATTCTTCAACAACAAACAAAGGTATTCTCTACGACAACGGAAGAGAGTCTACATGGAAATACTACGACTGGAAAGAGTTTTTGGGCCGTTTCCTCACCTCGTTACCTGGTATTTCAAAATACCACTCTTTCCGATTTCATGCGGACTTTCTAGGATGTGTATTTGTAAAAGAAAATACTGATTCGACCGAGAAAAAAAAATCAAAATATCAAAACCAGATGGACTTCCAGGGGCGTAGCCAGGGTACCTTTGATGTGGACGCCTGAATAGGCAGGGGGTTTGGGGGCCGCTTTAAAGCTGGTGAGTTTTCGACGATTTCGATGTGCATTTTTGACCCTCCTGAAAGCATTTTTCTTGCGCTTTTTCAGTTTGTTACGCAGCAACATTCACGATTTGAGATCTATTCTTTTCTTGTAATGTACAAAATGCGGTTAAAATCTCAAGAATGAGATATACATGTAATCTATTCAATAACGATATTAGGTTAAAAGTTTGGGAATATCGTTACAGAAGTCAAGCGTTACGGTTGGAAATTAATGTCCAGTAATAAAAATTAAAATTCTTGGCATTAAAGAAAATTAACGTTTGTTTTAAGTTGTTAATCAAATATATGTATTATGCAGTATTTCGCTCCCAAAATGATGAAATTGTTTATATCTTTATCGCAAAAACACTCCTGAATAACAGAATTATGGACGTTTAATTTTAAGAGAGGAAATTTAAAACTTAAATGGCTGAACTTTGTATAAAGCGACATCAATATTTGCAGTGAAACACATTTTCAACATTATGCTATGCTCATAAACAAACTTTCACTTCATATAATATCAATATATTTACAAAACTATGAGTCTATTTTAAGTTTTACGATTTTGATTCGAACCTTAAAACGATAGATAACAAAGGTAATTTGTAATCTACATCAGAATTGGCCATCTTTTTGTAGAGTAACTGACTGCACATTATTGTAAAACAAGCCTTCTTGGTTTTTTCGCCGCAAACTTTTCTATAATCTTGTCCAGGTCTATGTCAGTCTCCCTGTACGAATGTAGAACAGCTAAGGATGAGAGCCTATCCCCAGTCATTGTAGACCTCAGATATGTCTTCAGACGTCTCATTATGCTGAACCACCTCTCTGCCGACGCCGAGGAAACTGGCATGCTTAGAAGAAATTCCAGGATGCGATACACGTTGGGGTATAGCTCTGGTGTTCGGATGGCCCGCAAACTGTCAGCCAGTGTTGCCGGTTTGTCGACTACATCAGCCCATCTGGCTTTCCATCTTTGTATCTCCCGTTTGAACTCTTGATTATCGGATGCTGGTATGTCGTCTCCAAATGTAAAATACAGGTTTGTTATTTTCTCATGTGTTAGGTCACACAGTGATGAAGGAATCAAGTACTGCGCAATAAATCTCGGTTCGTTAAGAATCAGCCTGTCCGTTAACTCGGCAATGAGGTGATCGATGAATGGTAGGTAGAGGTTTCGCTTCCAGTACTCGGAAGGTGTGTTAGCAGGGGCATTACAGCGATGCTGTTGTCTTCCAACAACTCTTGGCACACTGGCAGCAATGTTATGAGTAGTTCCGACTTCTTCACATTTGGAAAAGATTGCCTCCCAAACAGTATCGTCTGCTCGCTCCGCCTGCAGAATGCTTATTACAGCTTGGCATTCCTTCACTGCCTCAAGAAGATCCTGTTCCTTTGCTTGAAGAAGGGCTGACAAAGGATTTGTCGGTGCAAGGATATGCTCTGCAGTGACTAAAGCAACAATAAAATCAAACTGGAGGATGGAACATACATGACTCCTGGCTTTGGAATCTCCATCTTCTGAAAGCTCCTGGAGAGCAGCAACGATGACATCGTAACATTTCAGGAAAGTCGTCAGAGAATCAACCCTTGAAAACCACCTTGTCTCACATAATGTTTTGAGTTTGGTTTTTCTGTCCATTGCATCTTTAACGTCCCTGTCGAGTTCAAGACTTTCTTTAGACTGCAAAAGTCGCTTTGCTGAGTAGTCAAATGCAAAGGCAATCGTCTGAACTGTATCCATAAGATTTCGTATCAAAGGCTCCTTACACGCGTGGACGATTGCAAGGTTCAAAGAGTGGGCACGGCAGTGAGTATAATTTGCATATGGAATACGCTGGTATGCATACTCCACCGATAAAGTCCTTTCAATACGCTGGCGAATACGAGCTTGTACACCACGGTGCTTCCCCGCCATGTTAGCCGCTCCGTCGTACCCTTGTCCGCGAATGTTATTAACGTTGATTCCATACTCTTCCAACGTATTCAGAAATGTCTCTGCTAGTGCCTCTCCTGTTGTAGAATCCGCTTCTACAAAACCAAGAAAGTATTCGTAGAACCTTACACAGAGAGAAATCTGTTCACTAGTTGAACAATCTGTAGCCTCATCAGCAATAAATCCAAAACATCCTGCAGAATTACATGCAGTGACTAAAGTATCTCTTATCTGCCTTGCACAAAGATCTATTAGTTCGTTTTGGATTTGGGGCGAAAGATACGTAGCCCTATCCCTCCCAGCCGAAAGATGTTCCCGAAGAATAGGATCGTTTTCTGACTTCAATTTCAGAATTACAATGAAGTTGCTTCTTTCCTCTGTGTGTCCTCTTATTGCTACATTTTGCCTCGCACAAATAAGGAGGACTTTGATAATCTCCTTTAGAACATGGCGGTTCTTTTCCATTACATCGTGTTGATGTGAAAACATTTGTGTAATAACGTCATCCTTTGTCCCCTTTGTTACTTCTTTAAACTGTTCTCCAGCTTGTACATTGGCATGATGGCTTGAAGTCTGAGCTGTATGCCGAGCTACAAATTTACTTAAATTTGTCCAATCACTCACGGGGCTCAATTTTCAAAAAAGTGCGTTCTTTTGCATTTTCTCTTTGCGTGCCAAACAAAACACAGTACACGCAATATACAGCATCCTTGGATACTGAATAACGCATCCAGTGATTTTTTTCAAGCCAGGCATAAGTTAGTTTCCTTTGCTTCCCATTGAAGTCCCTAAAATAAAAATTTTTTTTTACATTTATTTGTGAGTGGATCTCAGGACCCCACCCCTCCTTTATTCATGATATTTCATTATCCATATACATTTACCGTTGAAAGTAACGCATCCAAACCACTTACTTTATAATGAGGTTTATATAGCCTATGCCACATGTTTTAACACTGACTGAATAAAATCACAAGCGTCTTAATTTGTATCAATAAGCTGTCAAATAATTGATTAGAGATATATAAATCCCCTCTATATATTGAACGGGTATATTTAAGATATAATTATATAACTCTAATCAATCATTTGACGGCGTATTGCTCTGAAGAGGGGATTCCAAATTAATCCAAAAAATATATACATATAGGGCTAATTTCCAATCAATCTTGGTACTTATCCATTGATTTATTGTGTACATTAGAGAGTAAATTGCAAATTACTTCCCCTTCAGCAATCTTATTTTTATCAGTGCTACTAGACTTTTACTATTGCAGGTACAAGAGTCAAAGTGAGAATT
>PRKT01000021.1:1067754-1092089 GCA_003671525.1 Saccostrea glomerata | reverse complement strand
GGGGGGTCAATGATAAGTAGGCATACATGTGCGTAGGCATGCATGTGCAATTAGATATTTAATTATCTTAATAATCATTTACCTTACTGGAAACTCAAACAAATGAGCATCTTTCCATCTGTCAGTGAGAAGACTGTATTTGACACTGTTCTCTACAGTACCGGTCATGGTGCCCAAATCTGGATAAGGGGGTCCAGAATTATGCTGGTGCTTAAAAGCGGGCACAGATTCCTTTTCATGTTGCTTTTGATTTTCTGTGTGAATCTGTCGAGATGGAGAGGGTTCGGTGGAGGACGATCCACCAATAAAAGTAAAATATTCCGAAATTTTTTTACTTGCCATGTTTTCGCAAAACCGGAAATTCAACGTAAGAATGTAATTTCAATTGAAAAAAAAAATCAGCAATATTCGATAGAAATTTATAATCCGGAAAAATCTTTTGATTTCAGTAAGGTGTATACTAAGTAATTAATCGTATTTTCCCTTAAAACTGATTCTCTTGATTTCGTTGTATTTTTATTCATTAATTCTAAATTGTTCATAAGTATTTTCTTTTCTAAAATTACGTATTCAGTTATAAAACAATGAGGACGCTTTAAAATATAGCGCCTGTCTCATATCCTCTCTCTCTTTCTCATCCCCTCTCTCTCATTCTTTTTTATTTTATTATTTAATTTTTTTTTTTTTTGAAAAATGATGTGGACGTTTTTGCGTACAAACGTACGCCTGGCTACGCGCCTGACTTCTGCAGATTCAAGAAAATTTTACTAGGGAACTTGCACCCTCGGAATGTCTAGAGAAAGAGTTCAGTATCTTTATAAGAAGGTCAGACCTTATGTTCGTCCAAGATGTCAAGATGAATTATGCCCTCCAGCCCAGACTGAAGAATAGCTTACCTAGGCTATTTATTTTCCAATAAAAATGTAACAAATGCAAAACACAATATTTATTGATTGTTAAACATTTTTTTGAAAATAAAATTAATGCAAAAGAAAAACAATTTATGTTTAATACAACAGGATCTCACCGAGGTTGATGTGTGACGTTTCTGACGTCAAAATACAGAATTCCGACGTTTTAGCCATTTTCTGCTCTCTTTTGTAACCATAAAATGAAACACTTATGAATAAGATATACAAATAATATTTATATATTCTCATTTTTTGCGTTTTCTTCTACCAGAATCAGCAAAAATCTGAATTTGTGATTTTTATGTCATAAGACCCCTTTTCTCATACACTGGCTCATATATCAATTTAGATTTTACAGTAAAAATCAGAGAAGATTTTCAAATAAATAATGCATTTTAACTATATAATCTACTTAGCCCCGCCCTAGCCCTAGAATCCCTGACCCCGGGGCCATTAATTTAAGAATTTCGGTAGAGGACTCAATGTTGATTACAACCATGCCAACAATTTGACCGCTTGATGTCTAGGAGTATAGAGGAAGAATTTTAAAGATTGCATTAATTAAAGTGGTTTTGGACCCACCCCTCAGGCCCCAGGGGGTGGGGACCATGAAATTCACAATTTTTGTTCCCCTTCACCCACAGATGCTTAATGCCAAAATTGGTTGAGCGGTTGCAGAGAAGAAGCTGAAACTGTTCAAATGTAAACGCACGACGACGGACAAAGACGTATAGCAAAAGGTCACTGCTCAAAGTTGGGGAATTTGCTCCCTCTAAGGTTAATACACTAAGGGATGCGACTTTGCCTAGTGACCAAATTAAGCATCAGATTATTAAGGCATCACCGGGTATAACATGCCCGGTTGCGGCTACGAGTTACTTTCTGGAAGAACGTCCAATTTTTTCTTAGTTTTTATTTTGTTAGTTACTCAAGGTGACCAGAAACATTTGGACGTTCTTCCAGAAAGTAACTCATAGCCGCAACCGGGCATGTAATACCTGGTGATGCCTTAATAATCTGATGCATAATTTGGTAACTAGTCAAAGTCGCACCCCTTAGTGTATAACCCTTAGAGGGAGCAAATTCCCCAACTCTGACAATGCTTAAAATGCAAGGGTGAATGCTGCCTCAAAGAGAAAAGCTTCATATGTTCTATTACAAACTATCTGTAATTTTGGTAAATTGATATTGAAAATATCGAGTGTAATTGAAAGCCTAGAGTCAGTTCCTGAATTTGATCTTTTCATTCCTTGCAAAAATTTTGAGCAGGAAATGTTTTTGTAGGGTCCAAGTTCAGTGAAATTCAGTTTACTGTAACTGCTAATTGCCGAAATGTAAGACTAAGCAGTAGCTTGTTTGAATCCTTTCAATGAGAGATGAGCAATAGACATGTTTAATTAAGTGTATGTCTATGGGTGGCCAAGTTAAGGTCAAGCCTTATGATTTACGGAACTTTTCAAACGCTTGGATCCCTGCTCTCCATGCATTGTGTGTATTCACTGACATATATGCTGTGGTAAGTCGTTTTACTTCACCTGCGATAATAATATCTGGAGTGGTCCGGTATAGGTTGCGGGTCCTTTTCTGTGTTGGTGGCAAGCCTCCTGAAAAAGTCTCACTGTATGCGGGAAAATGCATTTATTCAGCAATTTTATTATCAATACCTGGTATATGCATACCCTGGGCTTTAAACTATATATTGTTATGCAGTGCAATGATTATTAGTGGTCTAAGAAATGAAATTACTCTATCAGATTTTGAAGACTGCTCAATATAGAAACCAATGTTATTTGTACTGTTTTATCATTATTTAGTGGAACGCCTACGTTCCTACATAATTCTTGAAATGTTTAGGTCCCCCCCCCCAATTTTTAGATATAAATGTCAGATATTTAAATGATTCATACCATCAAGTGTAATTACTGAGCCACTTGTTTACATGTATTGATCCAGGACTCTACTAAGATTTCCATCTTCTCGAGCTTTTAATCGCTTACGGGGGTTGTACACTCCATGTGCAGGGAATGTCTATTCATAGGGAAAAACCACATATGTCGTTTGCCTACAAAGAACTGATCTGATTTGACTGATTTTTGAGCAATAAAAGATTGAATTCTTTTTAAATGCTTCAATTTTAGTGTTTGATTAATGAGGTGAAATCTAAGGTATAGTTAAAGCCTATATGATCAAAATTTAATTTTGACATTTGTCTGAAAAAAAAAAGCCTAGTTACCTGCTCGTCATTATATATGAGCTTTGTTAATGTCTGTCGATTTGTCGGTCCACCAAGTTTCCGTTCATTTTCTTTGCAGGGGTTGCAATTTGATATAAAGATTTATCATAGGAACATTTAGATCATGATCTGTTTTCGGTATGATCGAGCAATTTTTAAAAGGTATCCCCCCTAGAACTTAGAAAAATTTCAGTTATTTGCTGTTTGTGTTGATTTTCCTCGCTTGAAGGTCCAGGGGGCGGGGTCCATTAGTGTTTCACAAATATTTTTTGTTGACAGAGTTATGCCCCTCGAACTAAGAAAAGTCCAACTATTTGCAGCCTCCGTTCATATTCCTTGCATGTTTTCCAGGGGTGGGGGCATAAGTGCTTCACAAATATTTCTTGTTTGACGGAGATTTATCCTTTAAATATTATATTACTAAATAAATCACATAAATATTCTAATTCTGCCCGGGATCTCAAATCGAAAATTATCTCTCCGAGTTTTTAAACTGAAGATTCTACTTTGATTATTTGAAAGATTTTCTGTGGGAAGGAAGATTAGGAAGATTAGAACTTGATACCAGTATATGAATTGTTACTGAATGCTCACAGTACCATGTTGGTAAAGAACTTTTTAAAGTCTGCTTTAGAAAGCAAAGAGTCATACTGATGAGACATTATAAGAAAACAAGTGGGCAACAGGGCTTGGGAATTTTATTTCAAGCAGTGGTCAAAAGAATCAGCAGCAGATAGACGCACCATGCTTCTGACTGAAGATCAACGCTCTGAGGAAGATTAACGGAGAGATAGATCAACATAACTAGGAAATCGGGGGATCAAGTTGGACTAACCAAGGCGGGAATTAACCTCATCAGAATCCTTGATGAAGGGTCATTTTAAAATCTCGTTTCTGCTGATGTTATTTTTGTGACCAACTTTTGTCGAGCCCAGCTTCCTTTCACTTCCATTTTTTTGCATACAATACTACCTTTCCTTCATATCACTATCTTGTGGTAAAAAACGGGGGTGGGGGTGGGGTGGGTGGGGGGCAACCAACCATTCAGTGGACATTTTCAATAGTAAAGGTAATGTTGAGAAAAAAAAAGGGGCAGCCCCCCCCCCCCCCCCCCCCGGTGCTACGTGCCTGATCAGGATGCCATGTAGCGCCTACTCCTGGCAGATGTAGAGGCGACACGATAAAGTCCTGCGGATGTTAGCTAATATGCTGTATGTGGAGAAAAGATTGAAGGAAACGACCAACAGACACGAAACAAAGAAGGTGCAGTTTGTTAGACAGGGTTAAGCAACGACTGACACAAGAACGTCAATGTCTAAATAAATGCTTGATAGATGACATGACTGAAAGCTTAGATTAGATCTGGACAGAAAGTACGTTTTCCCCAACTTCATAGAAACCAACTTACTTCCAAACGAAGTATTAGTGTTGAGATGAACGTGCCATGAGAAAACTGTGAGGAGGTAAATGAGAGGCAGAGCCTAAAATATGCAAACTTCATGGCAGACTGCAAGAATAGGGGATAGAGAGTTTCGCTCTAAACGATAGCGGTGGAGTACATAGCGTCTCAGCGAAATACGCCTGGAAGCTGCTCGCACGATTAACAAGAAAAGCGTGAAACGCAGTGATAGGAAGAAGAGAGAAAAGCAGAGAGGTCATCTTGCTGGATATGATGAGCACCAAGGACGGAACTGACAGGTAGAAGGTAGTCATGCCTGAGAGTCCCAAGATGACAGCATTAACCCATCTCCTGTAAGTGAATACTATTTCAAATTTATATTCGTAGAGTATTTCTGCTTACATGGCTGTGATGGGGGATAACAGAAACACTATGATAAATTCCGCACGTTTATTATGTTAGTGGTCGCCAAAATATGTGACAATAATACAATGACTTACAGACAATGAGATGACACGTCCAATCGGTTCAACAATCAGCACACGAGAGAGTGTTACGTCATAGTCCGCATCATTGCTGGACACATGATCGGAGGCTACCGGGGAATTCGTCCCCGGCTCCTCCAGGACCACTACATTCCTCCCTATTTTATAACAGGGCGTCCCAGCCCGTAATATATATATACAATGGGACAACTAAGATGTACAAACAACAAAAAGTTAACACCTAACAGGGCCTATCTTACATACATACACATGCATTCACACAATAATAAAGCTTTAAACATTAATGTCTCTATAATAATAATAAAAATCACGGATTTAACAGTTCATATCACACAGTCACTCATCCTCCGCGTCGTCTCGGAACACCACGAGGTCCCTCGTTGTTAACATCCGACTCATGTCGTCTACCAAGTGGTCCAACGTTGATACATCTAGATAGGCTCTGCATGGTACATCTAGAGCGACATCTATAGTGCGGCAAAGACATCAGGACTATCTGCTCCCGATTCAGGTAAACTCAGGTAAGTAATCCGGGCTATACGTCCCAGCGATAACAGCACTAGTTTATAAGAATCCCCTCAACTGGGGTCCAAAGAACACTCTAAAGTTCCTGAACAAAAGACCCGCTAGCAAGGCGACGTCCTGCCCTCTCGCTGCGGCGACTCGACGGTAAACTTCTCCGATGTGCTTGGGGCCCATCGGCGCCTCAACTCCACAAGGAAAATCAGGACTGTCCGACTCAACTAACAGTCGGTCCGTAGGAATAGCTCTGACTCCCGACAACTGGGTCGCGGACATATCCGCGATCTGACCTCCGATTCCAAAGAATACGGGTCTGCCAGACTCCACCCAGAGCCTCACCTGCTCCGGTCCACCAGTGAAACCACGGACAAAGATAGGTACTAGTATGGGAACAAACATCCCGTCCATCAGGGTAAGGCAATCTTGTGTAGGGACGCGGCCCAAAGGGTCGTCCGCTGTTCCCTTCACAACCAATATCATCCCGTTACTGAACATCGCCTGGCGGAAGAACTCCGCCAGCACGAACCTCTGGCACCTCTGAGTGGCTGGACTGGAATAATCCCCTATCACAAAGTTCTTGCTTCTACTCTCTCCCACAACGCCGGCTACATCGGCCTGCAGAACGAAGTCCGCAGACCCAGGGGAGATCCCCTGAGCTACAACCCAATGCGGATTACCCAACTCCGAAAGGGGTTCATCCCGGAAACCATAAGTTACGCAACTTCCCACCAGTTCGACTTTTACGTCGAAGGGGCGGTGATCTTCTCCCAGCAATTCCCCCACGGACTGTCCCCGACAACCCGGAATCCTCCGAGGAAACCACAAGCAATCAACAACCTGGATAAGAGGGACCGTGGGGTCCGCTGACCAAGAAGGCCGCGGCGCTCCGCCGCTGGCGCCTTCCTCCGGCGGAACCACAACAACCTCTGGCGGTTGCGGACTCTCCGCTACAACAGTCACAGTCACCAAACTCTCCCTGGAGCCTGGGAGACTGTCCGGCATACGGATCACCTCACTACTGACCACCGACTCCGGCAACAGCTCGTCCTCCCACGACTCCGCTACGTTAGAGCGGGACCGCTCTAAGTAGTGCCACGTCCCAATCAGATCCGCCCCATTCAGCAATATTGCTATCACCCTGGGGTGGACAAGCATGGCCACGTGAGGCAGGTCCCCCATCCGCACTCTGCGGATTTCCGGCTCCATGGGCGGCACAATACCAAAATGCGCCGAGAAACGAATCATCAGGTCTCTAACAGAGGAAGAAAATCCCCACTCGACCTTCCCCATCCGCCTGACAACCCATAGGCGAAGCTGTCCCAGCAATTCGAAATCACTGGCTCCATCCGAGGATACTCGGAGCAACCTGGCCAACTCCAGGAAAAATTCCAGAAATACCTTAGGATCATCTACCCCCCTGGTGTGGTATTCCCAAATATGAGTTAACATCGGGGTGGCCCCCGAGAACTTCATTCCGCATGCGTGAACTGCACATCTGCGGGTGCCCCTAGCTCTAATACGGCGGGCTCCCGCCCCCTCCGCACCTGCGGGTATCAACCTTAATCTTGCAACAGATAACAACCCCGCACGCCCGACTCCCTGGGGTCGGGGTGCGCTGGCTTCCTGCGACCTAGCAGGCTCCTGCCCTCCAAAACTCAGCTCTACCATCTCCGGCCAAGATTGTCCGGGGTGAACAGGCTTTTCTCGCCCAGCTGGCGGCAAAGGGTGTGCCGCATCTAGGATCCGTGTGATAATCCCCCGACCTCTGGGCGCTCCGAGGTTCCCTTCCGGCACTTCAGCATCACTCGCCGGTGCGGCCACTTCTGAATCCGCGTCGCTGCGTTCCCGCATCTCTTCCTCGGCGGAGCTTCCGCCCTCAAAGACAAACTCATCAACTTCCTTAGACATCACTTATGAACCTACAAAGACAGGTAAGATTATCAAACCTATGTCTAACTTACTATTTCATGTACAAGTCGACCCTTACCTGATGTAACCCCAACTGAGACTTGCACATGCTTCCGCATCATTGCGGAAACTTAACTGCTCTAACTAACCAGTGTCGACTCCGACGGGACTACATTCGGGGCAGATATATTGAGGTATCGACTTGGCATAGTCCTCACTTATACCTACGCACCCCGGGTGGAACCAGTCCCGACAGTTGTCGCACTGCACCATCATCCCCTTGGGATTAGACTGTAAGCAAACACAATATTTCTTGGCTCTAGTCCCCCTAGTGGCTCTAGGTCTCTTGGGCGATTGGGGTTGTTTAGATTGGTCTAATCTTTCCCTAACCCGTTTGCGAGTACCCATGTACGGTCCTACTAACTCCGCTGGTTTGGGGCTAACGTTTGAATGACCCCCATTCCCCGGGCTCTCAGGACTAATTCCTGAGTCTGCGGTCCCCAGCGGTGCAACCACATCATGCGTAGGAGAACTATCCCCATCTCGGGCTACTGACTGTCCGGGCAAGTTATTCTTATAGTTCATTAACCATTTGGGGAGTTGCCTGGACTCGCACCTTTTGAGCTTGTCATGGTGCATGACCTTGACCTCGCGCCGAGATTTTACAACAAATACCGTGTCCGATTTGGCTTCGATTATTATCCCAGGACCCCTCCATACTGACTCTACCTTTTTTCCCGCATTGCGGCGCCAGTAGACCAAATCTCCGACCTTGAACTTACTGGTACGGACCTTAATGTCATGAGACCTTTTCATTGCCTTTTGCGCGACTTTAAGTTTTCCGCGGGCAATGTCGTGCGCGTTTTGAACATTCTCTTCTAGATCACGAACATACTTGTCGACCTCACCCTCCTCCCCATTTTGAAAAGACGTGGAAGGCGGTTGGGCGAACATCAAGGTTGCTGGTATATTTACTTCTCTACCCAGCATGAGACGATTTGGAGTGTATCCAGTATGGCGGTTTACCGCGGACCGCAACGCTCCAGCCAATGGGCCTAGGTACTTATCCCATGACTTGGGCTGGCCATCTACGTAGCAACGAACCGCGTCCATTAGAGTGCGGTTATAGCGCTCTACCTGGCCATTCCCTGACGGACGGTAGGGTGTGGTCCTGGCTTTATGTATCCCTAGCATGGCACAAATCTTACAGAACAGCTCGCTCTCGAAATTACGGCCCTGATCTGTAAAGATTTCGTAAGGATAGCCAAATCGAGAAATGAAGTCATTGATAGCGGAACGAGCGGTTACTTCCGCTGTCTGAGACGGAAGCGGAATACACTCTACCCACTTGGTAAAGTTGTCTACCATCATGAGTATGTATTCGTTCCCGCTATCAATTCGGGGAAGCGGCCCGAGAAAGTCTAAATGTACCCTCTCCATCGGGCTTCCGGCTTGGTAGCTCTTGAGCTCGGATCTGTTCGGCAACGAACCTCGCTTATTCCTAGCACACACGTCGCAAGTCTTGACATATAACTTTATGTCCTTTGTCATCCGCCACCAGTAGAACTGTTGTTTAAGGCGTTCTTTAGTTCTCTGGATTCCCTGGTGACCAGAGGACGGTATGTCGTGACATAAGTGCATAATCTCGGATCGGAGACTCCGCGGCACTAGGAGCCGACGGGGCGCATCCGAGTAATCCGGTTCTCGCCAAACAACTCCTGTCTCGTCGAGATAAAAACAGTCTCGCTCCAGAAGATAGCACTTCTCTTCCGGACTACAGATAATTAAGTCACTTTCGGTAGGTAGGTCCCGAGACTCTAAGTACTGTCTTAGGTATGCTATAGCTTTGTCATTTGTCCGTTTCTGAGCTAGGTCTGCGGGACTGTATGAAGATAGCGAGATTCCCGCAGTGTCACCTGTTAACTGACAGACTTGAGGACTAACTGTCTCAATCTTGGGATCTAAACTTGACAACCCACTGACATTAATCTGGAAACTGGGGAGTGCAGACGCACTCACAGGCAAAGTAGTATCTTCCCAAGAACTAGAAACAATAGCCTGACGAAGGTTGGGATCTAATGAATCGCAATTACCCCCCTCAGCGGGCGGACTCTCCGCTGGCACAGGCGCTTCGTCAAAGAGTTGGGACAAAGGAATTACATCGTCTATTTCGGTGTTAAAGTCATGCCAGCGCTCGTGGGCTCGGCGGCAATAACGGCATCCGCCGCAGGGCAAGTCTTCGGTCACGGTAGCCTAGTGGTAGAGCGTTCGCTTCGTGATCGGGAGGCTCGGGTTCGATTCTCGATCGCGGCGCCGCGTCATACCTAAGACGTAAACAAAGGTAGTGACTGTTCCTTCGCCAAGCGCTCGGCACTAGAAGTGAAAGTCACGGGTCTTTCGGATATGACCTTAAAAAACGTAGGTCCCGTGTCACGGTAGGCGTTGGCACGATAAAGAACCCTCACTGCTCAATGGCCCTGAGTGCCGAGTATCGGTCTAAATTTCACCGGCATCGGTGACGTCTCCATATGAGTGAACAATTCTCAAGAGGGACGTTAAACAATATACAATCAATCATTAGTCTTAAACAGCTCGCATTTCCGAGGCTTGAATTTGAGACCATACGCTCGGAACCGCTCAAACACTTGTCGTAGGTTATTAAGGTGAGCGTGCGCGGAAGATCCAAGGACTAGGATATCGTCTAAGAAAGCTAAGGCGATCTTCCAGTTAAGTCTGTGTAACACCAAATTTATGGCCCTAGCGAAGGTCGCGGGGGCATTACACAAACCAAACCCCATTCTAGTAAATTCGAATAAGCCGTACTTTGTTATAAAGGCAGTCTTTTTCCGGTCTTCCGGAGCTTTCTCAACTTGCCAGTAAGCCGCGTTAGCGTCGAGCTTGGAAAACCAGCGGTTTCCCGCTAGCGTGTCCATGCACTCCTCGATGAGTGGCAGAGGGTACGTGTCCTTGACTGTCACCTTATTCAAGGCTCTATAATCCACGCACCAACGGACGCTGCCATCCTTCTTTCGGACCAGAACTGGGGCGGACGCCTAGTCTGAGGAAAATGGCTGGATAACTCCGGCTTTCAACATCTTATCGAGATGACCCTCTTCCTCCCCTTGAAAAACAGCGGGGGTGCGTCGCATCCGCTGCTTGACAGGAGACGCGTTACTGGTGTCTATTCGTTGTTCGAAACTTCCGAGATCAAGGTCATCAGTAGCAAAGACGCCGGCAAATTTCTTGACTAGCTCCGCTGCCTGAGATCTGACTTCCACAGGCGGGGTCTTGTTTAACTGCTCTAAGAGTGGGGCGATATGGTCATAAGTCTTATCCCCCTCAAAGGTTACATGCCGCATTGTGGGTCTAGCATCATCGACTAGATCGGCGGGGACTGCTTTCCCCACCTTAGTGCCTGTCTTAACAATATGACTTCGGTCTGTCAAGTTCAACACGCACAGCTTGGCTCTGTTTCCTGCAGTATTGTATGTCCGCGAAGCTACTATACCAGGCGGAAATATGCTGGCTGGCTCCAGCATAAACTCTGGCATATCAGAACTAAGGGTACTCTCGATGATCTGAGCAGTGTGCGGGGGGAATCCGCACTCTGCGGACTGAAACCGCATCGAGTACTGATACTGACTCATCAACACTCATAGCAAATATAGTGTCAATGCCCTTGACCCTTAAAGTTCCGGCTTCACATGAAATTTCTACACCATGCTTACGCAGGAAATCTATTCCTAAGAGCATCTCATCCTGCAGAGAACCAACACAGATCGGGTGAGCAAAATCATAATCCCCGATGCGTATGTTAAGACAACCGAGGTACTGAGCGGTCATACCAGCTCCCTCGCCAGCTAGCCTAGCATTAGTATTGCCTATAACTTCGGGCTGCGGCCTCAAAGACTTGTAAACTTCGCTTGAAATTATGGTTATATCGGCTGCTTTTACTTGTTGGCCTCCTACTCTTATCGGAATACGCCACGCCCCTGAACCAATGGTTTGACTACCGGACCTAACAGACGGAATTACATAGGTCGCGTTCACATTCGGTTCGTGGAACTTGACACTCGTTTCATGGCCTGACGCATTATGTTTGTCTTTAGACTTGTTACCCGTTGACTTAAGACAAGGCTTAGGGGTCCCCGATCTACGCCGTCGCTGGCGGATCAGGCAGTCGCGAAGCAAATGCCCTGGCTCTTGGCACTCATAGCATACAATAGGCTTCGGTGCGCGAGAACGGCCCCTATCCGGTGATGACGGATCCCTCGAGGATCCTCGCGCTGGACTTGATCCTCTGGTGCGGTCCTCCGAGTCACTGGAGTAATGCTTCTTACCCGGTCTCTGCTGGCACGACGATCAGAACGATCTCTGCTGGCACTGCGAGGACGGTCCTCGCTGGCACGATCATAGGAACGGTCCCTGCTGGCACGATAAGGACGGTCCCCGCTGGCACGATTAGAGCGGTCCCTTGACTCCGAACGCTCTCTGCGTGCCACGTAAAGATTTTGACACTCAGAATCTGATCTGTCCCGATAATAACTCGGATTTGGCTCCGGTCATTTTGACGGTCTCTAAAGAGCGATCTTACCGCTCTCGGCCGGCGGGCTAAAGCTCTGCGACTAAGCTGATAAGTCTTAACTCTCTTAATCGCTTCTTCTAGAGTCCTCGGGGGATTATTAATTAACTGCTGCCCCGCCTCGCCGTCATTACATCCAAGAGCAAAACGAACGATTATCTGCTCTTGGAAGACCTCTGGTGAAGTACCGCCACCAAACGCTTTCTGGGCGGTATCCATAACTGTGTCCCCCCATTGCTCTATAGCTTCGTCCGCTCGCTGGCAGATAGAATTGAATTCCAGCTGTGAGGCGGCTCTGAGGGAAGTTTTTCCGAACCTCTCCTCCATCCGGAGAACGACCTCTCGGAAACTTAACAGCGCGCCACGGCGTCTGAGGATATCAAAGTACTTAAGAGCTGCCCCCTCTAGCGTAAGACTTAGGGCAAACAGAGAATCGGGATCGCTCCACTGATGGTACTCGGCAATAGTGGAGAACTTTGAGTAGAAGGGTCCCCATTCTACATCCCCGTTATATCTCACCCCTTTGACCTCGGCCGGAATATTCTTACTGACACAGCTACGGGTACCAGCAGGAAGTAAACTTGGCAATAGGCTCTGATACGCGGTAGTCATTAGCGAATGACCCTGTCCTGCATTATGCGAACCCCCATAACCAGGCACAAACGACGGACTACCCCCTAATGTAACTGACTCCCCAACCAACCTACCATAGTGGCCAGCGCCCTGACCACTCGAGTTAGCAACACTAGGATGCGCGGACGCTAAGGGCAATGTCGCGGAAGTACCCACTCGGGTGCACCATGCAACCTGACCCGGGACCGGTGGGCCCATGCTGGGAAGCACTGGGTAATCGGTCCCCCCTGACGCGAATGAACCTAAAGTAATAGTGCTCGGCAATCCCGAGACTAAACTGTCATTGCCAAGTGATGATAGGGAATGACCTTGAGACATGTTTACACTGGGTCCCCCCACAGAAACAGGTATAGACTCTCCGCTATGTGCGGACACTACTGGGGTACTTGCAGGCATCTGATGTCCGGGTAGTGCGCTAGGGACCCTAGGACTCCCCTGGTTACTAGTCACTACTGGCTGATTGACTTTATTATCCTGCATGGGCGGGGGTGACTGGGGCTGACTGGCCTTCATCATTCCAGCCAACATCTGTGTGATATTACTCAACTGGCCCCCCCATATTTGTCTCCATAGACCCAATGTCGGATCCCATAGACCCCAGCTGCTTTACAATACTTGTCTCAAAGGCACCTATGTCCCCCCTCAGGGCCCCCATATCTTGACCTAGGGTATCCACCCTTTTATGTACTGTACCAATATCTTGACCTATGGTGTCCATCCTTCTATGTACTGTACCCATTTCCCCTTGGATTCGGTCAACCGCTCCCTCCAGTATCTGCTGTCGTTCCTGGAGGAGGGAATAAACGCGGACCATCCGGGTGTTTCCCCTGGACCCTCCGAAATAGCTCCCTGAGTGAGTGACATGTCCCCCTCCCCATACTGAGTGATATTATCCGGGGCACTCACCCCCTGACTCTAACGGGGTACCTATCAGACCAATCCGGTCTCCTCCCCCTCCGCGAGCATACCAGCCCCCCTTGGGTCTCAAAGTCCCCCTACCCAGACCAAACGAGCTAATCTCACGGTCCATTAAACCAAACCACAAGATAAATTTATTATAAACACATAAAAATACCTCGCGGCTAATCCGCTGTAAGTATAAAACAATAAATCAAATACACAAAGACTTTAACCTTATAAAGTTACCTTACATAGTAAAAAGATACAAAAAATTCAAGATGGCGACGGCACTAACAACACGTGGTTAGGCCGGCACCCCGCTGCCCAGACAAAATACCCTGCTCGCAGCGCCAATATAGTATTTCTGCTTACATGGCTGTGATGGCGGATAACAGAAACACTATGATAAATTCCGCACGTTTATTATGTTAGTGGTCGCCAAAATATGTGACAATAATACAGTGACTTACAGACAATGAGATGACACGTCCAATCGGTTCAACAATCAGCACACGAGAGAGTGTTACGTCATAGCAGAGACGTATAAGAGAGGGACCGCTGACTCATTTGGCGCACCTCTAGACTTTTCACGTCGTTTCAAAAATTCGAGATCCGAATGGAAAATCATCTTCCGATTTTCGCAGCGCCCTCACCGGGAGGCATAGAAACTATAAACAGTATGGCGTTTCATCATAAGAATGGGTAGAAAACATCGCTAAAACTTCAATTTTAAGCAAAATTAACTTTTGGCATTAATCGTAGGAGGATTAGATACTTTCGTTTGTATCATGTGTATGACGACAAAGAATTGAGAACAAATTTAAATACAGTAAATAGATGAAATCCATCTAACCTAGGTCTCGAGTTGCATTTGTTCAGTCTGTCTTTTAAACACTATAACACTAAAAATACACTATAAAATGTATTTTATTGTGTAGGATAAGACCAATTATGACGAGCTCATTTGTTTGCAATGTTGATTTTGCAGTTGCATGTATTAATTACTTGGTTTTTAATACCTGCATATGTGTTACAGCTGTGTTGGGTTTCAGGTTGGTGTATGACAGTATGTTGTTTGTTTTTATACTTTCATTAAATAATTATTTTTAAAAAAGGCTGAAATTAATGATTTTTAGTGTATTATATTGCTGTATAGAAAAATAAATCTATATCATTATGTTTTTGATTTTTTTAACTACATATCTACATTATTTTGGCATTAGAAAACAAAACAATATACAGTAAAAAAATACACCATCCTGAAACCAGACTAATGTTGTAACATGTAATCTAGTCCAGCAACTCATACATTGTATGATTTACTGGTTTTTAAAACAATGTTTAAGTACTAGACTAGTGCTAATTTTTACAGATATAAAAAATTTAAAATATACACTACCCCATGATGCTTTCACATAAGTTTCAGCTTTCCTGACCCAGTCACAGGTGCTTGAGGACAGGACCACCCCCCCCCCCCCCCCCCCCCCCCCCCTCCCCTAATATAGACCCCCGAGCCTATTAAAATTTTTCACATAAATTTAATATATATGGATGACACATTTGTGATATAATCTATCCTATCAATTCAGAAAATTTGCTTAAACCAACATTTTATAAAAAATTCTAACCACTCTCTAATGTTGATTTTTATATTTAGAATGTAGGGTAGATTTTATAGAACATTTGTTTTAGGTAATTTTTCGATTTGTACAAATATCTCAATGGAAGATTATTTATAAGAAAAAAGTCGAAAAAGCCCAGGGGTCTATATCAAAAGGGGGGAGAGGGTCCTGTCGTCAAGCACCTGTGGACCCACTGGTTCCTGAGAAAATTTTAAGTTTTTTCCTATATATTTCCATGTAAAACTTGGATTCTAAATCAAGGCCCCATTCTACCCCTGGGGTCATAAATTTATATTAAATTCTATGTATAACTTGGCTTCCCTATTGTGACCCTGCCCTACCTCCAGGGTTCATGATTAAATAATATAGAATTTGCACTACCTTATATTAGGATGCTTCCACATAAGTTTCAGGTTTTCTGGCCCAGTGGTTCGACTTGAGAAGAAGATTATAGAGTTTTTTCTATATATTTCTATGTAAAACTTTGATTCCTTAGTGTGGCCCGGCCCAACCCGGGTGGTCATGATTTGAACAATTTAGAATCTACACTAATCCCAAGATGCTTCCACAGTTTTTACTTTCTGGCCCAGTGGTTCTTGAATTTTTTTTCAAGACCGAACCATATTTTTGTCTCTTCTTGAATATCCCCCTTTGTAGGGAACTTGGCCCTTCATTTTAACAATTCAAACTCCCCTTCACCCAGGGATGCTTTGTACCAAGTTTGGTTAAAATTGACCCAGAGGTACTTGAGAAGAAGTCGAAGCCTAAAAACTAGGTGTTCAAAAAATACAAAAACATTCATTGGCTAAGTTTAAGTTAGATTTATTGTAATACATTTAGGCCTTGTACATGTACATATGTAGTATATTTTAGTTTATACATGTATGCATCACATAAAAATTTGAAATGTTCATCACACATTTCTTTACTTAGAAAATGTTTGGAAAGAATATTCATTAATTAAATTCTTGGAAGTCTTAATTCTTTTCTTTTTTACAAATGCCATGGAGAGAGATGGCTCAGAAAAAACAAAAGTTTCTGATATTATTTCTTATTCATTTGCAGTATTGTTGAAAAACCACACGACATGTCAATGTTTGTTTCAGTGCCGTTTTGAGCGTGGCTATATTTTATGCAGCAACACAATTTTAAGCTTTACAGCTTACTGAACAACTATTTGTTGTCTTATTCATCCTTAGATCTCACTTAAAACACCCTTATGAAGCAGGTCAAGGTCTTTTGGGAAACAACTTCAGAATCTTGTAGAATAAATCAAGAGAGGTACTGTTACTCTGAAAATATGAAAAAGGCAAAATCAATGAAGAAAAGAATTTAATAGCCCCATGAAATATACCTGTAAAACCTGGGATAATAATTGTTCATTATTTAGTATATTTTTTTTAAAATAAAGTACAAAAGCAGTAAAAAAAAGATCAACAATCACCATGAAACAAGGGCACTGCAAGGTGGAGCATCCCTTCGCAAAGAACATATAAGATTATCACTCTATAAATCAAGGTATTACATGTATTCGATATTAATCCTGGTGCAAATTTTGATGTAAATAACACATGTTTACAGTCATGTGAAGCAAAATGATACATTTAAAAAAAATTATTGTGATATAAATGAGTAAAAATTGCCACTTACTTAATAGATTTATGGTGGTCAGGATAAATTCACCCATAAAAATTTAAGCATTCTTCATTTCCTCTACTTGCAATCTGTGTCTGTTGTTGAGAAGAGTGATTTCTGACATACCTGGAGATTACATGAACAAGTGTTCATCTTTACATGATGTAAAAATTTAACATCCTTGTTATACATTCTTGGATATACAAAAAAGTAAATAATACATCTCAATACTATGATCAAGTCTTTAAAATGTTGAGAAAATCTCAGGCCCCTTTTGTGGGAAGGAATTTCAGTTTTGGGGACAAATCTTAGTTGAGCAAATAAAAAAAGGAAAAGAAAAACATACGAGTTATAAATAAAATTATTTAAGGGAAACATTAAAGCAAAGTTAGTTTCTAATGTTCGAATAGCACATACAAGTATTATATTGATGGGGGAAGGGGGGGGGGTCAACATTGGCATATACATGCAGTGTACCCATTTACTGTTGAAAATGTACACTAAAAGTTGCCCCCCTCCCAACCGGCCCCTCCTACACAAAATACTAGTAGTATTTTTCTGACAATCTGACAATTTTCTTCCCTTTTTTATTTGTTTTCAGATAACTTGTCCTACATTTACATACCCTCGTTGAAAATGTACACTAAAAGTTGCCACCCCCACCCCCCCCAACCGGCCCCTCCTACACAAAATACTAGTAGTATTTTTCTACCGATTGTTCTGAAAATTTCCTTCCCTTTTTTATTTGCTTGTCTTCAAGTTTTTTTTCCCAGATAACTTGTCCTACATTTACATACCCCCCTCTTTTAAAACGAAACGTACCTGTATACTTGCTAATTTTCCCTCCTTGCTCACCGGTTCCTAAGGGCCTGAGTCTACAATGTTTATGAAGATAAAAGGAGCAACTTTTCAACAAGAGAACATTTTTATTCAGAATTAATAATGTTGTACCGACAACGACATGATGTAAACATCATGATGCATGGTCTCATGTTATACGTGTTATCTTTTTAATTTCTCTTTATAGCTGCAAAAATACATCATAGACATCCACCTTATGTAAATTATTATTGACGTGCAGGCTCTAAATAGTAAAATATACAATATATTAGCAATATTTACCCCAAAGTCTGTGATGAAAACACTGCAGCTAATACGACCGGAAGTCTTTCTATGCCTCCCGGTGAGGGCGCTGCGAAAACATGAAGATAATTTGGCGCGAAAATGAGTCAGCGGTCCCTCTCTTATACGTCTCTGGTCATAGTCCGCATCATTGCTGGACACGTGATCGGAGGCTACCGGGGAATTCGTCCCCGGCTCCTCCAGGACCACTACATTCGCAATGGTTTTTGATTTTAAAAATATCCTACATATTAACCCGATTTTACAAATCCTGAGTCAGGAGTGGGCAAAAAAAACAACATATTTTTTAAATGTTTGGCTCACTTTAAACAGTTTTTAGAGAAGGAATTCATTAATTCAAGACAAAAGTTAAATCTTTTACGTAACTTACATATATCCGGTAGTTGTATCACCGTTAAGCGTGCCTTTTAATAAATGAAAATTTTAAGCTCTCAATTGCATATCTACATTAACCCGCATGTTGACATAAATATCTTGCATGTGCACATAATTAACTCGCATGTTGACATAATATCTTGCATGTCAACATAATTATCTCGCATGTTAACATAAGTAAATTGCATCTTCTCATAATTATGTTGCATCTTGCATCTACGATGTCAGTTATGGGCGTCAGCACAGGATTTTACCAATATTTAAATCAGATTCCCTTAAAAGATTTGTAACTTGTATGTCAACATAATTTTCTTGCATGTCAACATAATTTGTTGCATGTTAACATAGTTTATCTAGCATGTAGGGGGCAGAAATATGCCTCCATAAATATCAGCTACCGCTTCGTGTATAGTTATTTCTTTGTATATTTTCTTTGGATATATCTTGTCGCGAATGGGATTTTGTCTGCTTATCAGTTTTCAAAATAGTTATGCATCACTCCAAGGAGCTTGGTCAATATAAGTATAAGTGTTTTTGATATACTATTCCAAAGCGAACGCCTGACATTAAAAAAAAAGCCCTTTTGCGCGTTTGTAGCTGAATAACGCTAATAATAAAGATAATAGTTACATCTCTGTATGTCTTCCTCAATCCATGGATTCAAATGCATTACATCCCGCTTTCCCACACTTTCTTTCGTCTAGTAGCGTTAAAATATTTGGTTAGGTGAATTCAGATCTACAAATATCAGTATCTGAGCTTGAAATTAGACATTCAATTGCAACAAGGGAAATGTATTTAATTTAAATTGATTTCTGTGCATTTTTATCTCTTGTTCATAGTGCTTGATTCGGTGAGTCTGTGATAAGTGCTCATTGAACAATGCTGCAGTTCGTGAAGCGTGTTTATTTGAAGAAGAGTGAAATCTTTGATAACTTGATGTCAAGTTGTACACTGTGGTGATCATGAAAAAGTGGATGGCGATACCACTCGGTGCATTCAATTCGATAGGGTCCTGTAGCCGATCTATCTAAAAGTAAAGAGGTAAAATTAAAGGATGACTTCCTTCAGTATGGCGTTAATATTAGAGGACCAGTATGTCAGGTGTATAAATCTAATTCAAATATGAAAACCATTTGCGGCACCCTATAATGTACTGTGCCATTGAAATGCTTTCAAAATCATATCCAAAGTCATTCATAAAACTGAAATATACTGTGAAAAAAAAAATCCAGATAAAAAAAAGGCTGGTGATTTATACTGAAACCGTTTTCTTTACGTAGAACTCTTGCCATCAAATGCAAGCTTACTCAGGATTGTATATTGAGTTGTAAGCTGTAAATGTAAGCTTTTCAACCAAGACCAACACATAGACAAACCATAACTTATGTTAGTGGACTTATTTAAAAAAAAGCAATGGAAAAGAATCCAGATGAGAACAGGTAGATAGTGGGGAGCAAAAGATCAGGGGACAAAGCAAAGAGTAATACTAATGAGACATTAATAAAAAACAAGCACTGGGCAACAGGGCATGGAAAATTCAGGAATTGTATTCAAGCAGTGGTCAAAAGAATCAGCCTCTGACTGAAGATCGGCGCTCTGAGGAAGATTAACGGAGAGATAGATCAACAAAACTTGGAAATCGGGGGATCAATTATGACTTACCAACGCGGGAATTAACCTCGTCAGAACCCTTCATGAAGGGTCATTTTAAAATCTCGTTTCTGTTGATGTCAGTGTTGGACAAACTCTCATCTCAAACTGCAAGCTGTGTGGAAAGAAAAGGACTATGATGCAATCTCTATCAGGATGCCAAGTAGCGCTGACTCGGGGGAGATATGGACGGCGATACGATAAAGTCCAGCGGGTGTTGGCTAATGTGCTGTAAGTGGAGAAGAGAAGGAAATGACCAAGAGACGTGAAACAAAGACAGGTGCAGTTTGTTAAGGGTTAAGCAACGGTCGACACAAGAAGATCAATGCCTTAATAAATGATGGATAGATGGCATGACTGAGAGCTTAGATTAGATCTGGACAGGAAGTACGTTTTCCCCAACTTCATAGAAACCAACTTACTACCAAACGCAGTATTAGTGTTGCAGCAAAGAAGTTGATCGAAATACAACTGAACGTGCCATGGGAAAACTGAGAGGAGGCACATGTGACACAGAGCCTAAAATATGCAAACTTCAGGGCAGACTGCAAGAATAGTCTAAGGGGATGGAGAGTTTCGCTGTTTTCGACAGAGGTTGAGAACATACACGGTCTCAGAGAAATTTGCGTGGAAGCTGCTCGCATGATAAGCAGGAAAAGCGTGAAATACAGTTATAAGAAGACTGAGAGAAGAGCAGGGAGGTCGTCTTGCTGGATATGAAGAGCACCATGTGCAGAACTAACAGGAAGCGGAAAGGCATGCCCGAGATGACAGCGAAAACCCATCTTCTGTAAGTGAATGCTATTTTAAATTATATTTGCAATGGTTATTGATTTTAAAATATACTCTACATATTCACCCGATTTTACAAATCCAGGCAAGCAAACATTTTTGATTTATGTTTGAGTCACTTTAGGGCAAACTGACCATGGTTCGGACGGTTCTTGTTTTGCTTGCAAGCAATAAGCTGTTGTTCCGAATGTCAATTGTCTAGGGCATTACTATCAATGGGAAAGGATTTTTAAAACTTTCGGGCTTTATCACGTGTAAATATATAACTAAAAATAGATTATAGTTCCGAGTAACCAGGCGGTTAATTTATTGAACGAATTTTACCATGGTTCGAACGTATCTGACCAAGGTTCGGACATGATATTATGTAATAAACTTACATTCTTTTAAGTAACTTCTATACAATCTTTATTTATAAAATATTTCTGTAGATTACCTCGACTGTATTGTACTATTTTAAAAAAAGTATTCAGGAGATCCTTCTGGTCTGACAAAGTTTTTTTTTTAATTTCGGGAGAGGGGGGGGGGGGGGGGGGTTCAAGTACAAGCAAATGGAGTGCGTGTGTGCACAGGGTGTGTGGGGGTATTTTTTTTTTTAGGTTTTCAATATTTAAAACTATATATGGCGAATATAAGCTAATTTTTTTAAAAAGAGATTTTAAGTGTAGATTTACATAAATGACATTAGGAAAAGGCTGGAAATCCCCCCTCTTTTTTTTCCTTGACAAGTTTTTTTTTCAGTCAAACTAGAATCCTATCCCCTTTTCAAGAAAGATGCTATGTCCCTACAGTTATACTTTCCGCGGTCTGCACCATATATAGACCTTGCGACGATTTTTTCTAAGTCTGTGGCCAAGGTAATAAAGGTCTCGTCCATATTCCATATGAGATGAGACTTATTTGTCAGATTGTTTGTGTCCAGCTCAGCCTTTAGGCTTTCAAAGTAGGGCCCCACTCTCTCCCTTGACATCATCTCGTGTCTGACCGAGGCTGTTGACTCTGGGGTCCTCAAACCGAGGTTGTTGTGTCTCTTTCTGAGTAGTCGCCACCATTTTTCAGATGGGCGCCCGTTTTTAAAGGGTGTTCCCCTTTTCTTGGCTAAGTCTCCAGCGTAACGGAAGAAATTTGTTTTGGAAAAGCCAATGCCCTTACTTGCACGGTCTTCTGCGTATTCAATAAGCTTTTCCTCGTCATCAAGAGAAAGCTTAGGCTTTGCCCCATCCTTCGCTGACAATGGAATTCTCCTTGACACTCTGTCCCACAAGGTCGTGTTTGGAACATTGTGTTTGACGGCTGCTTTTCTTACAGACGTACCTTTCAGTACATCATGATAAGCAGCGAGTAGATCCTCCTCGCTATAATTTTTGCCCTTTCTGCTTTTTGTTTTCATCTAAAAGTAATAATAACTGAAAAAATATTTGTTGTCTTTATTTAATCAAGCAATAAAGTTTATTATTGGGCTCATGTTTAAGATAGTAAACAGGCCCCACTGCTAATTCTCTAGGTCCCCAATGATGCATACCAACAGCATACACACCCTTAATTATGACGTTTTTCATTTCTAATTCTAAAATAAGACATTTTATAGAAAAAGAAATTGTTTTAAAAGTCTATCTAATTAAGGTGCACATGTAACCGACACTATACGTGTGTAAATATGCAAAGAATGTAAGCTAATGAAAATTCAAAGATTCTATCTAATAAAGTAAGTGATTAATTTAGGAACGGATTAATTAATTCAATTGATAAAAAGGTTTCAAATTATTAAGTTGATTTATTAATTTATATTGAAAATTCGAAAATAGGAGAAACTTTTATGTAATAAGTTAGATATGCGACCCAAAGACATAATTATGATTGTGGAAAATATTGAAAATCTAAAATATTTTTTGTACATATAAATCCGATATAATTTAGATTTTGTTATGAATTAATAATATGCTAATGCTTATATTATCAACCCCGTTTACGATTCATTCTCTCCACTTTTATAAAAAGTACATTTAAGCAGTTTAAACCTTGGTTCGAACGGTGTTCGACTCGTGGTCAGTGGGTGTACGAACCTAGGTACATTTTGTTTTTACACTTCACGGAGGATTTCTCAAAGAAGAAAGATAATAATTAATCTAATTTTTGACTGTTGGGAAAGATTAATCACTCAAAAACGCAATACAAATAATGCATACTGGATCAAATACAGAAAAACATCATATATTTGTTTTTCTTCAAAGTGTGTATTTACTTTTTCCGCAATATTATGACGTAGAACCAACTATACATACCTTCAAATCTTAGCGCCGCCACCAAGTATAGAGTCACGTGATAATCAAGGGGTCTTGACTAAATAAAAAACCCGATCGAGGAAATTATCATGTTTCCGTATTATGTTGAAAACAGATTTATAAAAGCAAAAAAAAAAATAACGCTAAAGTTGTCCGAACTTAGGTCACTTTATTTGTTTGTCCGAACCATGGTCAGTTTGCCCTAACCCTTTAATAGAAGGAATTCATTAATTCAAGACAAGAGTTAAATCATTTACCTTACTGTTACTAACATATCCGGTTATTATATTACCGTTTAAAGTAGGGGCCTACTCGTGGTAAACCGGAAGCCGGAATTAGCCATTTTCGGTTTTAATATTATGGTTCATATATCATTAGCAAGAACGTAAACAATGTCTACAGAAGTGTTGGAGGGGTGTATAAAGATGATTGAGGATATTTTTGTGCAAGGATTGAGATTTATACAGTATAAAAACAAGCGCGAGGTCGAATGCCAGTCATTTAAGATATTTTTTTCCTAGGATTTTATATTGATACTATACGTTTATGATTGCATTGGTACAACTCCAATATTTCTTATACCTATTTACAAAAACGTAGCAAATAATTTGCTCTTATGTCATTAAATAATACTTTTCATTTTATTGTTTTTATTTGTGCACAATTGGTATGATATGCAGATGGGATTTTCCTACTTTCGTTTTGACGGCAAATTTTCTATATACGAATGAAGGTACGCAGTTTTAATTAAAAAAATCAACACAGGCTACTGATGTTGTATATGAAATTTTAGAAATAATTTTGCTTGCAAGACATTGTATATCTTGCTTATAATCTTTTGTAAGTAGTAATAGGCATCCAGGAAATATGGAAGGGAATTACCGCCAAAAGTCTATGTATCTTCCTTTTATTCTTATTCTGCCTACTTCTTTATGCTTTGTTATTATTGTAATTATATGTCACTTTATTGTGTTCATATTCGTCTTTATTACATTTCACTTTGACTTTTATCCTTCTTCATTTTTTTTCCTTACTTCTATGTTGCTTTATCCTTGTAAATTCATTCTACCTTCTTTTAAACTTAAACAGTTTCTTAAATAAATTATTCAATCACGCAAACAATGAAGCATATTCAATGAAGACTAATGGAAGTTGTCAAACCGTCAAAATTTAGTGCGGCATTATAACGCTAGGTGGTGTGGTGTTCGCTACGAGTGTTGGTAAAACTAGGTAACCAAA